>JAFFST010047158.1:107060-120411 GCA_022414735.1 Noturus placidus | reverse complement strand
CTTCGGCATGGGATCACCCGGGCCGGGATTCGAACCGCCAACCCCACGGTTGGTGGATTAGTGGACAACCCGCTCTACCGACTGAGATACAGCCGCCCAAAAAGTTGCCTTTTTTTTTTTTTTTTTTTAATACTCATTTGTTAATAAACTGTTGGAACAAGACTTCAAATTAGTCATTTGGTCAGTCAGTTGGAGTGATTGAAAGATGACTGCAGTCCAGTTTGGACCAGCCACATATACACTTGACTTTCATAACAATGTAACATAACCCTTATTTTGTGAAAGCTTAAACATGAATGCATATCAAAACAGAGACGTTCTTGCTGCCCAAATTCAGTCCCAACCCTAAATAACACTAAATACATTTGCTGTGAGCTTAGCGAGCCATGTTAATTGTTTAACACCTCTGACAATCACTGCTGTCTCACCATCAAACACTCAGACTTTCTTGGTCTCACTATCAGAAGCGAAGTGTACAAGAGGCTGAGTTGCGACTATGGAAGGCCAAAAGGGTCACATAGAAACAAAACACAGTTTTGTACGAAATTAAGTAATATATGTATCCTAATTGATTATTTTATTGCATAATATATATGCTCTAATATATGCATTCTTTATAGTTCTCGATTGCATTAATGCAGATAGCATACATTATCTATTAAATAAATGATATTACATTGATAAAGTAGATTTTTCTGTGTAGTAAACCAAAACCTAGTTGCCTCTTCCAGTAGGTTAAGACTTGTCAATAAAATAGTTCAGAACATCAATAGTTCAAACAAATTAGCAGAGAGGGTTGTGGGAAAGTCTATGTTTTGTAATCTTATATGAACAATGGGTGGCTGTGGCTCAGTCGGTAGAGCGGGTTGTCCACTAATCATAGGGTTGGTGGTTCGAATCCCGGCCCGGGCGATCCCATGCCGAAGTGTCCTTGGGCAAGACACTGAACCCTAAGTTGCCCCCGATGGCAAGCTAGCACCTTGCATGGCAGCTTTGCTACCATTGGTGTGTGAATGTGCTCTGTAAGTTGCTTTGAATAAAAGCGTCTGCTAAATGAATAAATGTAATGTAATGTAACAAACCAAAGGCTATAAATAAGATTGGAATGTTCTGCATAAACAAGATTCTCCAATATTCATGTACAAGTGTCTAACCTTTTTACACATTACAGGAAGAGACTAACTTGGTAACCATGACACGATGACTGTTTTATTCTGGTACTTTATGGTAGCTATGTTCTACTTTTATCAAGTATAAGGTTGATTTTATTTTTGTCTGTTAAAGGCTATACAGTATGTGCAATAAAGGAGAGAAATGAGGATTTGGTTGCTGATAGCTGATTAAGTGCAGACAGAGTATAAAGTATAAAGCGGTGGTGAGTTAATGGATGTTAATTCTCGAGAGGGACTGGGTGACATAAAACGTTTCTGAAGTCTGACTGTCTGACAAGCACAGGACTGTGAATGGGGTGTTAGGGGAAGGATAGGATCATATCCATGCAAAGGATAGGCCTTTGAGGGTGGGTAGGCCACTGTCCAGCATAGATATGGAGCATGCAGGAACCACTGCTGGCATGTATCTTCTTTTTTTTATGAGCAATTCAACAAATGTTAAACTTCTTAAAGTCCTCATTTACAACTCCAATCATTTTAAATTCTTCTAAAATATGAATTCCCTTTTTGCATGACCAGTGATAAATAAAAGCCACTATTTGACAGATATAAGCTGAAGCTGCCCCAACAAGCTTCCATAGAGTTGTTATTACACCCAGTGGTCAAAAATGAGAACTGCAATAAGAGCTAATACAAGCCCACTGGGGCAGGATTCGTGCTGCCCAACGCTCAGGGGAGGAGCAACGGAGACACATATTTGCCAGAGTATAAAAACACAACACACTTGCGAAGATCTTGTTTTATAGCAAACAACTGGCATTAAATCTAATAAATTACAGTAAAAAGGCAAAGTGTAAGCACAGTGTGTCTGTGATGTACAGAACCATTTGTATTGTAAGATATGTAGCCTATGCGCACGGCATCTTAGTGGTTAGCATGTTCGCCTCAGACCTCCAGGGTTGGGGTTCGATTCCTGCCTGTGTGTGTGTAGAGTTTGCATGTTCTCCCTGTGCAGTGGGGGGTTCCTCTGGGTACTCTAGTTTCCTCCCCCAGTCCAAAGACATGTATGGCATGATATGATTGGCATGTCCAAAGTGTCCATAGTGTATGAATGCATGTGTGAATGTGTATGTGATTGTGCCCTGCGATGGATTGACACCCTGTCCAGGCTGTACCCCGACTTGGGCCCCATACTTCCTGTAGGATAAACAGTATAGAAAATGGATGGATATGGATGAGAGAGGGAAACGGGAATTATTGAGTGAATAATGTCTGTACATCAGATATAAGTAAGAAATATTTCCCCACAGAAACGCTGAGAAAAAGAATAAAAATGTGTCTCTCTTATTCATTGCCTAATTTTATTTATTTATTTTGTTAGATGTTTGAAATGGGCTGAACATCTTGCAGAAACCGGTAAACCCTGGTACATGATATTACCTCGAACACTGTTGAACAAAGGTACATCTAAATCCGCATGAAACAACAGACTGTACAGACTGTATGCTAGATAGTAGTCTATAGCATATTGTAAGTCAGGTGTGATAGCCTCTCGACTTAATTTTATTTGATGGTATGTCATTATTATTGTTATACTGCAACACCAAATTTATGGGCATGAGTCACTTATGGCACAAACATAATTAAAGTGAAAAATTAGATTTTTCTTTTTGATGTCTAAGGCATGGAGAAGAAACAGAATGCGTATGACATTTAGTTAATGTAGTCCTACAAGGGAACGGAATATTGAATGCTGGTCAGAACACATTAGCTGTGACTTTAGAATTTTCAGGTTATCATTGCTGATGGTGTAGAGGTGAATCCCATTCAACTGTAACCAACAAAGAAGGTCTGTGACCTCCATAATGTAATGTTTAACAGGAGACAACTAAAAAAAGACAAAAACTGGCAGCATGACAATGAACTTGTCAGTGACTACGTTAACATGGACAGCAGTAATCTAATTATTGGCCTTATTCTGAATAAGAAGATATTCTGATTAAGGTGTTTACATGATTTGCTTTTAGAATATTCCTTTCATGTTCCCGTTTTACATGTTATAGAACATCCATCCATCCATCCATCCATCTTCAACAGCTTACTCCTTTTCAGGGTCACGGGGAACCTGGAGCCAACCCAGGGAGCATCGGGCACAAGGCGGGGTACACCATGGACAGGGTGCCAGTCCATCGCAGGGCACAATCACGTACACATTCATACACTACGGACACTTTAGACACGCCAATCGGCCTAACATGCATGTCCTTGGACTGGGGGAGGAAACCGGAGTACCCGGAGGAAACCCCTGACACACGGGGAGAGCATGCAAACTCCGCACATAGATCGATTAATGGCACAAGTCATCACGTTGCCACGCCATCTGATGTCCTTCCAGAATTTCACGTATCGACATACAGTTCATCTTCATTATGGTACTGTATACAGTTCTGGGTGTTTTTGTTTTTAATTTTCACGAAAGCTTCAAGTGCAGTTAATTATTAGTCATGCTATACGTGCAAATAGACGACTGCTTGAAGCCATGGGCTGCGTCCCAAACCGCATACTTAACCTCTATATAGTAGCCGTGATACGTGTATTTCACCTACTATACAGCTGTTAAATACGCGTTTGCGGACGCAGTCATGCTCTCTTGTTTGCCGTAAAATGGTTGAGCACTGCCGTGTGTGATCATGTCCTGTCACAAAATGCGGTGAAAACTCCCACACGAGGTTAATAGTGTGATTAAGGTGTTTACATGTCTATAATACATGTCCATAATGCATCTAAAACAGGAGTACTCCACACGTCTTAATTCCATTTGTGTTTACTTCGAGTATGACTTTAATCGGATTTAGGTAATAAAAAATAGCTGTTTACATGCTAGTTTCTTAATCAGAGTATCATCTTAATTGGGTTAAGATTGGATCATTTTTGTCCATGTAAACGTACTGAGTGTTATATTTTGTAGGTACTGATTTTACACGTTACAGGAGTAGACTTTTTGCTGGTGTTCAGTTGTGTGTCATGTCTTATGTTGTGGTCTGTGCATGTCTGGTATGGAATGGGGGTGGATGTCATGTTAAAGATCCCCCTGAAATATATTCCAGGTCAAGCTGCTTATTCCTGGATGGTTAACATAACACGCATACCATAGCGCAGCTGATTATACATGTCTTTTCAATTCAAGAGTTTATTTTCATAGTAAAGCTGGCAGTTACACTGTACAGTGAACAGAAATGTTATGATCATTACAGCACAATTAACGTCTGTTAACATTTTTGCGCAGTAGTTGTGATGTCATGTTCATAACTATGGTAAGAAACTGGATTAACCAATCAGGATGGGGCATTTTTTCCACTCTTTCTGTTTGAAAGCCAGCTGACTACACTCTGAGTTAAAGGATTTCTAGGTGACATCGTGTGAAATACCAGGTTTAGAAAAAGGTTTAGAAAAAGTAACAGTAGATCTAATTTTATATGATAAAATATCTTATAAATTTCATTTTCTTATATTACTAGCATTTTTACTTGAATCATTTTCAGTGGAACTGTCATAAAGGTATTTTCTATCAACGTTATTAATTTTGATGATGTACTGTCACACAAAACAAATAAAAATTAAATTTAATTGTACAGATCTTGCACTGATTGTTATTTGATACTGCAAGAGGATTTTTTCTTGTGACTGTTGCGGCCAAAACCGTTTGATTTTGCTGTGAAAGATTTGTGATGCAACTTCAGTACTTTTTTGTGCTTTGTTGCGGAAAATTACTTGTACTGGTGAAATCTCAATTGCACAAACTATGTTTTGCACGGTCTTTCGCAGTGATGTTTGTTGGTAAATGAGACTTTTTAGCTGTACATTAGGGAATGTTTGACGCACGTGAATCAAAGATGGCTTTGGCTGAGTGCACGTCATGACGACGTTACATGACGCGTCCCCGCCCAAATCTGTGGAAAAATCTGCTGTGAATTTGAAAAACTGTAAGTTCCTCGAAATATTGCTGAGCTTGCTTGATTTTACGTTCATTTCTACAATCGCAAAAACGCTAAGTCCTGGACAGACTGTCCTATAGAGGGCACTACAACAAAATTCATCAGACAAAAATGATACAAAAGGCCTTTTTCTGTTGGAAATAAACCTAGCAAAAGCAAGCACGAGACGATTCTGTAAGTTAAATTACACATGAACGTTGGACAATGTCTGCTTACAGAAAATTATGTTTGCTTACAGAAAAAGGGTGGCTGTGGCTTAGTCGGTAGAGCGGGTAGTCCACTAATCCACTAATCGTGGGGTTGGTGGTTTGAATCCCGGCCCGGGTGATCCCATGCCGAAGTGTCCTTGGGCAAGACACTGAACCCTAAGTTGCCCCCGATGGCAAGCTAGCACCTTGCATGCAGCTCTGCTACCATTGGTGTGTGAGTGTGCACTTGTAAGTCGCTTTGGATAAAAGCGTCTAGTAAATGTAATGTTTCTTTTTTTTTTTTTTTAATCATTGTCATCAGCCCTTCTTTATGATCATCCATCTAGGTTAGAATTCTGGGAAATTTGTATGTCACACAAGAGCTCTGATATGTCAAACGCCATGCCCCAACTTCAGGTACAACAATAAGTCTGGCTGCACAGTGACTGGCAGGAGGTGCGGCCAATCAGGAGAGAGAGAGAGAGAGAGAGAGAGAGAGAGAGAGAGAGAGAGAGAGAGAGCACAAGTGCAAGCTGGCAATCAAATCAAACTGGAGTAGAATAAAGTATAGTGTCAAAGTAAAGTAGTGTCAGAGAAAAAAAAAGAATTCAGGATTGATTGATTTAAGGCAGATAAAAAAACCCAGATTTATTCTCTAACTTGTGCACTGGTGAATGACATTCCTCATCCTTACATGTTGGGAGCGATGACATTTGACATATCCAAAGTGTTTTAATTTACTGTTAAATTCAATTGAAAAAAATCAACATAGCATAAATAGCTACGTACAAAAGCTATACTATGCTCGCAATGACGATATAATAGGTGGCTGACAATATATGTCACAACAGTGAATTAAAAAAAAACAAAACACCCAAACAATGAAGCAAAAAAAAAAAGCATCCCCAAGGAACTTTGTGTGTGGGTGTGTGTAAAATGGAGTCACCAACAGAAACAAATGTGTTACTCAGAAATCCCTGTGGATTAAAGAATTAAATAATGCTCACATTTATGGGCCGATTAGACTACATTATTCATTCTAAGCAATTAAATGTGCCTCTAGCTAGAAATAGGATTGCAGTCCAATTTCCTGGGTGAATGGATGAACCTATGCGTGTGACTAAATATAAGTTTCGTGCTCGGAGATTCATTTAAACATTCATTTAAAAGTCTGAGGCTATCTAAGTAAAAGAAGAAGACCTGATATGAGCCTTTAAAACAGCGGACACTATAATTAATTAATAATTAATAATTAATCAATTTGTATAGCGCTTTTTTACAATGGTACATTGTCTCAAAGCAGCTTTACAGAAATATAATTTTTACATTTACAAGCGACTTACTAATGAGAGCACATTCACACACCAATGGTAGAGAGCTGCCATGCAAGGTGCTAGCTTGCCATCGGGGGCAACTTAGGGTTCAGTGTCTTGCCCAAGGACACTTCGGCATGTGGAGTCACCCGGGCCAGGATTCGAACCGCCAACCCCACGGTTGGTGGATTAGTGGACAACCCGCTCTACCCACTGAGCCACAGCCGCCTATACTGAGCTGAAAAACACAACCTTTCCCAGAGCTTCCTTAAAATGTTAGCGCTTACGATCCATAACAGGTTCAAGGGAATCAAGGGCCACTGCTGCTTAAATAGTCAAGATTCTTTCAAGCCTGCATTGCAGAAACAATACCTAAAGATCTGTTGCGTAGCAGATGTGACAAATGCTCATGATATCTGGCTCCAACGTGGCATTCCAGAGACATTCAAGACCTAAAAATGGTGACCATCTGCTTTGTGCATGCGTCCAAAAATCCAACTGTGCAACTTGGAACGCCTGCCTCACTTCAAATAGCCACGTCGCATCAGTGAGAATGTGATTAATACATTCGAGATGCCTTTAGATTAGTACAGTTTGTAGACGCTTTTACCAGTTAGTACATTCAGGATGCCTAGTCGTGTCTATTTGCCACCTCCTACTCATGCATGCTGTGGTGTACGAATTAAGGTGGAAAAATCCTTGGCATTTTGCACAGATTTGAGGCTATGCTTGGTGCGTGAACTGCTGGGAGGAACAGAACATGGAAGCGCAGATCTAGTTTTGGAATGCGATACTGTATGTAGCAGCTGCAATAAATGTCGCCTATAAATTCCTTATCATTTAAAGTGTGGTTATAGAAATAATTGACCGATCTGATTTTTGGCACTAAATCAACAGTAATACAGTATAAATGCTAGCGTGTCTAGAAAAATGAGACACTGCATATCCACGCATATGCATTAGTATTATTTGTTTGTCACATCAAGATGTGTACCGTATGTGTATTTGTTTCGTGATGCCGATGAGTCTGAATTCATTCAGCCGTGCTTTTATGTATTCGGATTAAAAGAGGCCCAGGCTCTTTGCAATGAATCGTGACACATTTCAGAAGAAAACAAAGCATGAAACTGACACATGAAAATGATACACATTTGTGGAAATATTAGCACACTACTAGCTATGTATCCTGATGAAATCTATTCAGTAAGCAAACTGAGCAGTGTGTAATGTGCATAGCAGGTGTTTCGAGCGTTGCGGTGACAGGAGGGAGCCAAGTGTGAAGCTTTGTTTGCTTCCTAGTGTGCTGGCTCCTACACATTTCCTTTTCTCAACTACACGGATATGTTAAGTATACTGAAAACATCAAGACAAAAGTGTGTATGACTCATGCTTCTGATCTCTTACTGCTGTACAATGTTTAAGGATAAAAGTGCATGTATGACATTGATATTGTGTCTGAATGCACAATGGCTCCACAACACTTCTAATAATGGTGAATAGTATTATTATTACTGTTTTATGCCTAATCACATAACGTGGCAAAGGGACTACCAGTGAAAATTAGCCTTCGGACTAACTTGGGTACATTTACATTCATGAATGTTGATTAATGTACACTGTCCCTTTTTGAAATAAACAAACAAATAAATAAAAAGAAAATGGGGCGCACGGTGGCTTAGTGGTTAGCGCGTCCGCTTCACACCTCCAGGGTCGGGGGTTCCACTCCCACCGTGGCCCTGTGTGTGCGGAGTTTGCATGTTCTCGCCGTGTGTCGGGGGTTTCTTCCGGGTACTCCGGTTTCCTCCCCCAGTCCAAAGACATGCATGTTAGGCTGATTGGCGTGTCTAATGTGTCCGTAGTGTATGAGTGTGTATGTGATTGTGCCCTGCGATGGACTGGCACCCTGTCCAGGGTGTACCCCGCCCTGTGCCCGATGCTCCCTGGGATAGGCTCCAGGTTCCCCGTGACCCTGAAAAAGGAGTAAGCGGTAGAAGATGGGTAAATAGAAAATAGTAGAAATACAAATACATTATATGCCCAAAAGTATGTGACACCTGACCCCCGCACACATATGCGTTCCTCCTTAAACTACAGCCACAAAGTTCAAAGTACACAATTGTTTGGAATGTATTTGTATGCTGTGGCGTTACAATTTCACTTCAATGGAGCTGAAATGCCCAAATCCAAAACTCCATGAAGACATGGTTTCCCAAGTTTGGAGTGGAAGTGTCCTGCAAAGAGCCCTGACCTCAACACCACTGTACACCTTTGGGATGAACTGGAACACCAGCAGTACTCCAGACCTCCTCACTCTCCTCACTCAGACATCACTCTCTTATAGCTGGATGAACACAAATCCCCACAGCCACGCTCCAAAATCTAGTGGAAAGGCTTCTCAGAATAATGGGGGTTATTATAACAGGAAAGGAGGACTAAATCTGGCATGTGGATGTTCAACAAACAGACATGTTATGATAAGATGTCCATAATATTTTGGCAAACTCATGTATGTACAGTATGTTTTTGGCAATATAGTGTATATTATACTCTACTGCAACCAGTCCAATGAAGCAAAAGTTCTTAAACAATAAATGGTGGAAAAGTGGGTTGCAATATGTTAAGTACTCGCTAATTAAACGCTCTAATTAAAACACAATGATGAGAATCAGTTATGATCATAGCCTCTGGCTGTTCCACAATCATCTTAATATAGGAGACCAGCACTAAGACATTTTACTCAAAGGGAATCCATCATTAAAGATGTACTTCTGGGCTGCATTAATTCAATGATTCACTTGTTGTGAATCATTGAACTTCCATCCATCCATCCATCCATCCATCTTCAACCGCTTACTCCTTTTCAGGGTCACGGGGGAACCTGGAGCCTATCCCAGGGAGCATCGGGCACAAGGCGGGGAACACCCTGGACAGGGTGCCAGTCCATCGCAGGGCAACTTGTATTTTGTAATTCAGGACAGTTTTGCCAAGATGATGGACATGATCGCTGCCCAAATTATTTGGGACAGAGAGAATCTTCAACAAGCACTGAAAGTGTCTTGCCCACAGCAGAATGCCAGCAGTGATACACAAAGCATGACTCACTGGCTAGGGAAATACAGCAATACTGACGCTTTATGATCCTCCTGTGATGCTGCATTCTAGCAGTGGGGAGTGAAGCACACGCCAGACATGGTTTCTTATCCCTCTGGGAATAAAAACGCTAACTTCTTGGTTGTAGGCTGGTTTTAAAGCTGCGTTCGCAACACTGACACAGCTGATCGTATGGAGACCTAACTCTGTGTAATGCATCTACTTGAGAGAGTGACTGGGCTATTCCACACAATGTTCCACTTTCGTTGGAGCTGTTATGTAAATGGTAAATGGTGCACTTATATAGAGCTTTTATCCAAAGAGCTTTACACTGTGACTCATTCACCCATTCACACACACACACCAATGGGAGCAGAGCTGACATGCAAGGCGCTAACTTGCCATCGGGAGAAACTTAGGGTTCAGTGTCTTGCCCAATGACACTTCGGCATATGGAGTCATCCGGGCGGGGAATCGAACCACCAACCCTATGATTAGTGGGTATCGTACCACCTGAGCCAAAGTCAACCATTTGCATTCAAGAGCACACTGAAGCTGTGGTCTGAGAATAGTGAACACTTACTGACTGCAGAAACACTGAGAATAAAATATTAGGAATATAGTCTTGTATTTCCTAGAATAAATGTACAATAAACCAAATATAAGATTTTTAAACTGAATAAACTTAAAAATAAATAAATAAATAAATAAAAATAATAATAATAATTATAATAATTTCAAGCTTGAAATAGTCTTGTTCTATAGCCAGGTACTTGTGCTCATTTTAAGCATTTATTAAATAGAAAAAAAATGACATTTTGATGAGAATAATGAGAATATGAACATTTAAAGCTTGACATGAGTATAAATGACAAGAAATGGGTTTACTAGTCTTATATTTGGTTTGTTGTGATAATATAACAGGATATAGTAAAAAATTTGCCGATATTCAGCTGATATTTTTACTTGAGATCATTAAGATATCATTTTTTTACAGCATGGACTGGTTTTTTCTTCACTCCCACCCACTCAGAAAGGAATTTTCCACTTCCACGAACACTCTTGACCAATCCCACCCACTCCTGCAGTATTTTGTACCACCGACAATTTAAAGCACAATGACCCAGACAGACCAGAATAAACCATTTACCGTAACAGATTAATCTTAATAAACGTATCACCCCCGCATTGAGGAGGTGCATTCGGCAAGAATTGTCTGTTCCGCACAGAGGACCGGAGGTAGCATTATAATTCCTATTATTGTGCTTACATTTTTCTCTCACTCTCCCACACAAATACAGTAGATCGATGTGCATGTAATGCCAGCAGGCCCTCATCCTAAATGAGTATGTTAATAAAGACATGAATCACCCCCATCGGTGTGTGACCTGTGACTTAGGCCAGCCGCCAATGAAATTCACCACACCAGATAGAGCCATCCTTTTAACAGTATCCTAGCAACCACGGCCTGTGCAAATTCATGACCCTCATATACCATGTCTAGCGCTACAAACATGTTCACACACACACACACACACACGAATCCTTGAACCCACAAACACACATATAGGCACAGAAAATGATGAGGATTTCATCTTTCTCTCAGTCTACATGTGCCTCCCCTCCGCTACCGCTCTACCACTCTCTATTTCTCTTCCATGTCTTTCCTAGCCCTCTCTACCCTCCCTATCTCATTTTCTCTCCTTCTCACTTTAGTCTAGCCATCAGTTTTCATCCCAGTGGTGCTGGCTTCAAACGGCGACTGAAACATTACTGAACCTGTATAGCGCCGAGTCTATGTGACAGGACTGCAAATGTAAGGAATTTTAAACATAGGGTTTTATCTCTGGACAATCACCTGCTCTCCGGTTATATTTTCCTCTTATATGTGTATCTTCTTTCTGGATCCTTTTCCTACCAATTCCTACACTCTGTTATAGAACGGTACAACAAAACGTTGTAGATTAGCATATAGATTCACTGGTAATAACTAAGAGTCTGTCGGATCTGATTTGTTATAGGGTCTACAAGCCAGAAATCTACACACCCAGAATCCATGGATCATCCATTCGAATCCTCTCAGCTTTCTCTCATTTTCCATTTCTCATTTTCTGTTCTGAGAAATATGAAAAATGAAAATGTGAAAATCGAAAAACTCCACAAAGGTCAAAACAGGGCGAAGTGTGAGGAAAATAGCGAAAAGACATTGGGAAAAAGGCTGTGTTTGGAATGACATACACTGAAATATCTGCCATTCTGGATTAAATGGGTGTAGAGAAAAGTTTAGCCACGAACATCCATACATTTTGCAAAAGCCACAACTAGAGAAGGAAACGACAAGTGGATGACAACCTTCCAGAAATGGCAGTTTAATAAATTACCGTATTTTCCGCACTATAAGGCGCACCTAAAAGCCTTAAATTTTTTCAAAAATCTGCCGTGCGCCTAATAATCCGGTGCGCCTTATGTGTGGACTGAGTTCCAAAATCTGTAAAAATGTTGTGCCACTTTGGTTGGCGTAACGACCGTATGCGCCTTATAACATGGTGCGCCTTATGTATTGGTCAAGTGCAGAAATAGACCCCGTAATTGAGACTGCGCCTTATAATCCTGCGCCTTATAGTGCGGAAAATACGGCAGGTAAATTTGTTGAGCCCACAATATCATTGTGTGTAATCTAGGAAATTGACCTCCACTTGTCTCTTCTTCCAGGTCAAATCTAAAATAGGCTAATATTGTAAAACAGAAAATTCTCAGATAAAGTAAAACATTTTTTTTTTTTGTAAATTCACTGCAAAGGGGAAAAAGGCATTTCTCAGTGCAAAAGGAATTACATCTCTAAAAATATTTAAGTATTATTGACCTTACAACTATAAAGCAATACACACCAATGTTCATACATTAATACACTACTGATCTACTACACTCCCTAACTGTATCTGTAATGACAGTCAAGGCTCTGGAAAGTCACCAAAATCACTCTTTATAATTATTCTGTCATTCAGCCTTTAACAAAGCGCCTTAAGCTATGTAAATTGTGTCACAGACTTAAAATCCTTGAAGTGTACAGCACTGCAAGCGGAAATCCATAGCTAAGGTTATTATGAGTTATTCCACGACTTAGATTCTGTTCTGCAGGAAACATTTATTCAGTTCTAATATTAATTGTTGGCAAGTTGTATAGTGTGTTTGTGTTACTGTATTTACAATATATTAGATTTCACAAGCAAAGTCCCATTGAGTACACAGATATTAATTAATCGGAAAATGTTATTCTGAAAACTATGCTCGAGCTATTGTTACAAGGAAAAAACGAACAAAAAATAGTTCATAGTCAGCTGACGCGATGTTAAATAAGATTATCAAACAATCATTTTGTTTATTAATACTAAAACAAAACATTATGCGAAAGATATCAGTAAATAATTATGTATAATCTCATTGGAGGAAGCCAACTAGAATCATAATTCTGCTCATATATTGTGTGAAACTACCCACTTCCCCTGTTTATCACATAGTATTCAATGGCACGAAATAGGCTTGACTTACATTTGCATTACATTTATTCATTTAGCAGACGCTTTTATCCAAAGTGACTTACAAATGAGACACACTCACACACCAATGGTAGCAGAGCTGCCATGCAAGGTGCT
>JAFFST010047158.1:92031-106456 GCA_022414735.1 Noturus placidus | reverse complement strand
AACCACCAACCCTACGATTAGTGGATTAGTGGACAACCCGCTCTACCGACTGAGCCACAGCTGCCCATTACATAGTGATGCTTCGATGATCGGACCAAATCAGAAATCTCAGCTTAACTGAAACAAATAGCCAAGCTGAAATATCGGGAAACCTAAAAAAATGTGTCCTAAATCTATGCTGATGCATCTTAAGAGACGGAATTAGATAACTAAGAAAAATACGACAATAAAAGAAACATAAGACTAAACAATGTCGTGCAACATTTCTCAGAGGTATTCCTGTTTTAAACCCCCTGACTTGCAGTACATGTATTAATGCACATTAAGGCATTTGTATGCTTTGGAAATAGAGGTTGGCGCATGAAAGTATGGTCCAAGGGCAAAGGTCTTCCTTCTGACACCAAGTCCTGTATGTCTTACAGTCTGGACCAAACCTGAACTTCCATATACTATGACATGGAAACTGGGATTTTCAGCCACAGTCTAGCATTTAAACTCTCTTTAAAGACTGACACAGATTTTATTCACATTTTCCTGCAGACATTTTAGTGGCTGCTATGTTCCATGACCTGTAAGTGTATCAAAACAGTTATTAGCCCTAGCCTTCTGAGACCTCAGCGTTAAAGAGTGGTAGGTTAACTGTCATTTCTTTCTAATGGTGAGGCCTAAATGACATTTGTTGCTGTAGTGTGTTATTTCTAATGTAGCATTTCAGAATCCAGTTATATAATGATACAGGTTTGTGTGATGTTTTTAAATATATAGTAAATGTGTTGAAGTTTGCTATAAGCGAAACAGATATCTGAACTGATAATCCATTTTTTCACAGTGATAGCAAGTAGACAGTTTAACGTTGAAGAAGATCAAATGTACGGGTCGATTCTATCTACTGTGGGATGAATGGTCATAGCTAGAATTGATTCAACAGGTCTAGCTGGAAGTAACGGCTATGCCTGCAGAGCAACTTGTCCATAGTCAGCTATCCGGTCACGTGATTAGATTAGCAATATGGCCCAGGTAAGCTACATTAGCTATGTTTCCAACAAAGTTGTGAACTTAATTTATGTGAAAAATTGGAACATCACCAAAAAAATATCTACTACTTGGAATATCTACCAAAAAAATTGGTAGAATAAAACCCCCCAAACCTTATGGCCTTATGGAAGAGTATGGAATGGCACAGTGTGGTACGGTACAGTATGAAATGGTATGGCATGGTACGGTATAGTACAGTATGATATGGAATGGTATGGTATGGTATGGTACAGTATGAAATGGTATGGTATGGTACGGTATAGTACAGTATGATATGGAAAGGTATGGTATGGTGTAGTGTGGTATGGTATGGTACAGTATGAAATGGTATGGTATGGTACGGTATAGTACAGTATGATATGGAATGGTATGGTATGGTACAGTATGAAATGGTATGGTATGGTAGGTCGGTATAGTACAGTATGATATGGAATGGTATGGTATGGTATGGTACAGTATGAAATGGTATGGTATGGTACGGTATAGTACAGTATGATATGGAATGGTATGGTGTAGTGTGGTATGGTACAGTATGAAATGGTATGGTATAGTACAGTATGATATGGAATGGTATGGTATGGTACGGTATAGTACAGTATGATATGGAATGGTATGGTATGGTGTAGTGTGGTATGGTACAGTACAGTATGTAAATGGTATGGTATGGTACAGTATGAAATGGTATGGTATGGTACGGTATAGTACAGTATGATATGGAATGGTATGGTATGGTACAGTATAGTACAGTATGATATGGAATGGTATGGTGTAGTGTGGTATGGTATGGTACAGTATGAAATGGTATGGTATGGTACGGTATAGTACAGTATGATATGGAATGGTATGGTATGGTGTAGTGTGGTATGGTATAGTATGAAATGGTATGGTATGGTACGGTATAGTACAGTATGATATGGAATGGTATGGTATGGTGTAGTGTGGTATGGTATGGTACAGTATAGTACAGTATGATATGGAATGGTATGGTATGGTGTAGTGTGGTATGGTATGGTGTAGTGTGGTATGGTATGGTACGGTATAATACAGTATGATATGGAATGGTATGGAATGGTGTAGTGTGGAATGGTATAGTATGAAATGGTATGGTATGGTACAGTATAGTACAGTATGATATGGAATGGTATGGTATGGTGTAGTGTGGTATGGTATAGTATGAAATGGTATGGTATGGTATAGTACAGTATGATATGGAATGGTATGGTATAGTACAGTATGATATAGAATGGTATGGTGTGGTACGGTACAGTATGATGTGGTATGGTGTGGTATTGTACAGTATATGGTATGATGTGGTATGATGTGGTATGGTAGAGTATGATGTGGTATGTTATGGTATGATGTGGTATGATGTGGTATGGTAGAGTATGATATGGTATGGTGTGGTATTGTACAGTATATGGTATGATGTGGTATGTTATGGTATGGTACACTGTGGTATGATATGGTATGGTATGGTATGCTATGGTATGGTATGATATGGTATGGTATATTATGGTATGGTGTGGTATGGTGTGGATATGGTATGGCATAATATGGTATGGTGTGGTATGGTATGATACTGTATGGTGTGGTGTGGTATGATATGGATATGGTATGGTATGGTATGATATGGTATGGTGTGGTGTGGTATGATATGGTATGTATGGTATTGTATGGTGTGGTATGGTACGGTATGATGTGGTATGGTGTGGTATTGTACAGAATATGATATGGTATGTTATGATACAGTATGATATGGTATGATATGCTGTGGTATGATGTGGTATGGTGTGGTATGATATGGTATGGTGTGATATGGTATGGTGTGGATATGGTATGGCATAAAATGGTATGGTGTGGTGTGGTATGATATGGTATGATGTGGTATGATATGGATATGGTATGGCATAATATGGTATGGTGTGGTATGGTATGGTATGATATGGTATGTTGTGGTGTGGTGTGGTATGATATGGTATGGTGTGGGATGATATGGTGTGGTATGGTATGGTGTGGTATGGTGTGTGATGATATGGTAAGGTGTGGTGTGGTATGATATGGTATGGTGTGGTATGGTGTGGTGTGGTATGGTGTGGTGTGGTATGGTGTGTGATGATATGGTAAGGTGTGGTGTGGTATGGTATGGTGTGGTATGGTGTGTGATGATATGGTAAGGTGTGGTGTGGTATGGTGTGGTATGGTATGGTGTGGTGTGGTATGGTGTGTGATGATATGGTAAGGTGTGGTGTGATATGGTATGGTATGGTATAGTGTGGTGTGTTATGGTATGATATGGTATGTTGTGGTGTGGTGTGGTATGGTATGGTATGGTGTGGTGTGGGATGATATGGTAAGGTGTGGTGTGATATGGTATGGTGTGGTATGGTATGATATGGTATGTTGTGGTGTGGTGTGGTATGATATGGTATGGTGTGGTATGGTGTGGTGTGGTATGGTGTGGTGTGGTATGGTGTGTGATGATATGGTAAGGTGTGGTGTGGTATGGTATGATATGGTATGTTGTGGTGTGGTGTGGTATGATATGGTATGGTGTGGTATGGTGTGGTGTGGTATGGTGTGGTGTGGTATGGTGTGTGATGATATGGTAAGGTGTGGTGTGGTATGGTATGGTATGGTGTGCTATGATATGATATTTTGTGGTATGATATAATATGGTGTGATATGGTATGGTATGGTGTGGGATGATATGGTATGATATGGTATAGTGTGGTGTGGTATTGTGGCATGATTTAAATTACGAATATGAGCCTTCCATAGCCTATATATTGTATCTTGTCTGTAGCAGTAAAACAGTGACCCAAGGCCAAGAGTAATTCATACTCACCAACAAAGTAAAGAAGGAAGCAATGAAGGAAAAGGAAGGCAGGAAGGTGCAGCTCTCTTAATTAATGCTATGCAATTGACATTATCTCTAGATAATCACAATGAATACATAAAAAATGACAGCGCTGCCTGGCGACTGACCAGTCCAACCAGTTTAAAATATTTTATATTTCCGATCAAACATAAATAGCATTGAAAGCCCTGTAGACGCTGATTTTATGATTACATGACTGTAGGCTATTATTGATTGCATGATGGCGTGCCGCAGGTTGTCTCCATCGCCACCGGAGGAAGCGCGTGCTCGCGCTGAATCTGCTGCTGCCCTGGCCATGTCTCTCGCGCGAGCGCGCGCTCTGTGGGTCGGTAAAACGCTCAAATGCCATGCATTGAGGCCACGTTTTGACCATTATCATTATCTAGTGAACAATGAAGCTCATGTGCGGATATCCTTGAGCTGTGGCTATGGGTGTGGAGGATGCCCATCGAGACAGAGAGAGAGAGAGAGAGAGAGAGAGAGAGAGAGACCAGCATGATGTTTATAAAGAACGGTTGCGTGATGTGATGTGATGTGCGGTGATGTGCGGTGCGATGGTCTGATCTCCACCCACCCCGTTAACTTAATACTGCCCTCAGATATGATGAGGATGACACTGCTGCGGTGGAGACGCGTCTCATCCAGGGTGTAGGCTAGTACCGGTGCACTGCGACCCTCACTGAGATGAAGATGGATAGATGAATATGACAGTGCTAGACAACGACAGAAGCACCAGAACCCTTATCCTCACCTCCTCCATCCCTGTCATTAACCTGCATGTGCGGGTGCAGAATGCGGCATTATTTATTTACCTTTCCGCCATGGTCCCCTTCCTTTTTCCTTTCGCCTGTTATAATCCAGAGAAGGTAATCCACAGATCGTCAGTCATGGTGCTATAGGGGGCTCCGTCACCGCAGTATAGATATCTGGAGCACGCGCTGTATCTCGCCCCGCGTCTCCGTCACCACCGACAACCTGACGTCATCTTGCGCTCTTGTGGATGGTGGATGGTCGGCGGGTTGCCATGGCATCAGTGCAACGCCGACCTTTATGCACAAATGTTTATTAGTAATAGTTGTTTTGTTTTCCTTGTTGTTGTTGTAGATTTGTAGTCTGGGGATTGTATTTATTTAAAGGTACAACAGTCATTTAAATAAAATTCTTACTAGTACAAATAACAATATGTAAACAATGAGAACAAAATCACAATTGAAGCCATGAGTCCAGGACAAGTGTACTTTTCTGGAAGAAAACCTGTCTGGAAAACTGTGCTAAGGTCCCCAGTGCTTGTTTGGGCAGATTTGGAATTTGATAATTGGTGTAATTTGTTATTATTTTTTGTTTAAAGATGTTTTTTTTCTATTTAGTACTGCCTTTCGGAAGCTACATAAGATTTACATTTTTTTTTTTTTTTTTACATTTAAATGACATCTAATTTACACTGATCATCCTGTTCAAATGTTTATCCGGCTGAATCTGTGGATGAACAGCCCACGGTTACGTTTATAGAGTTATAACTCGGTTTTTAAGAAGTTGGATGTCTGAGTGCACTAATGCTAACCTAGTTAGCATGCTACTTCTGGTGAAACCACCATAGGTTCTGGGGTGAAGGTTTGTGTACATGCATAGGAATCGGCTCTGGGTTCAAGGAGGGGGGAAAAAAATCATTAAATAAAATAATTCAACTCTTATTCAACACCACCTATTTAACTGAGAGCTGATCCATCCATCCATCCATCTTCAACCGCTTACTCCTTTTCAGGGTCACGGGGAACCTGGAGCCTATCCCAGGAGGCATCGGGCACAAGGCAGGGTACACCCTGGACATAGTGCCAGTCCATCACAGGGCACAATCACATACACACTCACACACTACGGACGCTTTAGACACGCCAATCAGCCTACCATGCATGTCTTTGCCAAATATTACCTAACGCACCTTTAAGGCTAGTGTATATGCAAATATGAGGGTGATTACAGGTAGACAACAGGTAAACTGGAACAGTGGGCTTCAGTAAGGTTGAGGTCACTCGAGTTCATCCACACCAACCATATATAGGCTACGTAAAATGTACTACCATATACAAAAAAATAACGTTTGTTCAAATGATGCACATCTGTTTATAATTTAATAAACACATTACATGCTTCGCATGTCCGGGGTTGAGGGTTCGAATCCCGCCTCTGCCATTTGTGGGTGGAGTTTATATGTTCTTTGGGGTGTCCTCTTGGTACTCCGGTTTCCTCCCAAAGACATGTGTTGTAGGCTGATTGGCATGTCTAAATTGTTCGTCATGTGAATGCTAGTGCAGTTGTACCATCCAGCGTGTCCCCTGTTGTCATGGCCCGAGTTCCGTGGGATAGGCTTCAGGTTCCACTCCAACCCTGTGTAGGGGGATGGATGAATGGATGGATTTTCAAGATGTCCTAATTTACCAACATTTAAGACCTGCATTGTTCGGGTTGATTGGGACAGTTTTAAATTACAATAAGTGAAAAGATGAAAAGTGATATGATGTAATGCATGTGATGCATGAAACACCCCACAACTAGGGCTTGGTATCGTTTAATATGACACTGATATGAAAACTGGATTTTTTTTCCTTGATTGTTTGAATTATGGAATAAACAAAACACTGAAATGAAACATGTGACCACATTTCGCATTTAAAACTGAATCAATCCTACAAGGTGGACTCATGCAGTTTTTGCCATTTTTGGCCTGAGAAAAGCATCATACAGTCCCTCCAGGATTTTGCAACTACAGAAATGAACACAAAATCAAGCAAACTCTACAATATTCTGAGGAGCTTGCGATTTTTCAAAATTGCCACAGATTTTCTGCAGATTTGGGCCAAGATACGTCATGTTACATCATTACAACACAAATTCAGCCAACACCCTCTTCGATTCACATGTCTCGTACATGAGTACAGCTAAAAGGTCTCATATTTCCAACAAACATGATTGCGAAAGACTGCACAGAACAATTTCATCCATCCATCCATCCATCCATCCATCCATCCATCTTCAACCGCTTACTCCTTTTCAGGGTCACGGGGAACCTGGAGCCTATCCCAGGGAGCATCGGGCACAAGGCGGGGTACACCCTGGACAGGGTGCCAGTCCATCACAGGGAGAACAATTTCATGCAATTGCAATTTCGCCAATTCAAGTAGTTTTCTGAAAAAAAAGCACAAAAATCTCAAATCGCATCTCCATTTTTTTTTAACAGGAAACAGCTGCAGCAAAATCAAGCACGTTTGGCCACAACGATCACAGAGAAACTCCGCGATATCCTGTATGGACTGATCATGGAGAACCTGCTAGAGTTCTCTTGGACACTCCGGCTGTCACGATTGCTTGTTTCTTGCTCCTATACAAGACCCGCCTTCATTATATATATTTTTAAATCGAAGTAGTCTGTTACGTAAGAGTGTTACATGAAGTATGGAAGGGGGGGGGCAGACAGGTAACGTTTTTGGTGAACCAACACACACTGTGGCCTCAGATTCCTGTTCTTGGCTGACAGGAGTGGAACTTGATGTGGTTTTCTGCTGTTGTAAGGGTTATGCATTCTGATAATGCTTTTCTGCTCACCATGGTCGGTTGTAAAGAGGCATTCTTCTCCGATATCGCTAATCAACATCCATTCCCACCCACAGAACTGCTTTAATTTAATTAAATGTTTTAATAATACTTTATGTTGTAATTTTTGCATCAAAAATACTGTAGGCACTGACTTTTGAGTAGGTGGTAGTTCCTGAAGTCTTGGGTAGAATGTGAAATATAGAATACTACTTAGGTCTACTACATAGTAAGCAGAGATTTTTATGTAGTGTACTGTGCTTTAGAGATTGATGTCAATGTTTGTTTTTTTTTTTGTTTTTTTTTTTAATCTGGGTTATGATGCTACTGCAAGAAATCATTCATAAATTGTTACTGAGATTTCAGTGGTGTGATTTACTGTGAGGGTTGTAGGGTTTTACTGTGGGATTTATTTTTACTTAATCTGTTCATGCTGAATTTTGGAAAAGAATTGAGAAAATATTGAAAATAACCCTGTTATTGTTTTTATTGCTGTAGGGATTATAAAATAATTATAGAGCGTTATGTAGTCAATTCTACTGTGTTCATACAATATTAGAATACAGTGATGATGTGCTTGCAGAATTGAAATTTGATTTATTGGTGCCATGAGTAAGTACACTCCAAATAAATAACATTTGAAGCATGTAATCCAGGATGAAAGGACAGGTCTAAACTAATGAAAATATCTGTCCTTATGACCAAATGACTAAACATGTCATTAACAGTGGTTTTCAGTCAGATTTGACCAAAAGGTGTTTCTTTAGGATATGATGCAAACATTTTCCCGTCACATGTAGATAGGCACCTTGAGAATTTCACACTAGTTATGTATTTGTTTTATTAATGACAAGAAATCTTAGACAAGGTGAAAACTGCAAAAAACTGTCCCAATATACTGTACACTATATTATGGCCAAAAAGGACCTGTCCTTCACATCCGTATGTGGTTCTCCCCCAAACTGCTGCCACAAAGTTGGAAGCACACGATTGTCACACGATGTCTTTGCACGCTGTAATATTACAATTTCCATCTACTAGAACTAAAGACGCCAAAACCTGTTCCAAAGACATGGTGTGTTAAGACTAGTGTGGAAGAACTTGTGTGGAAGAACAGAGCTCTGACCTCAACCAAACTTAACACCTTTGGGTGACTGTACCCCAGGCCTCCTCGCCTGACATAACTAACACTCTTGTAGCTGAATTACAGTTAAATGGCGCACTTATATAGCGCTTTTATCCAAAGCGCTTTACACTGTGTTTACACTGTGTACATTCACACACACTCACACACCAATGGAAGCAGAGCTAACTTACCATCGGGAGAAACTTGAGGTTCAGTGTCTTGCCTAAGGACACTTCGGCATGTGGTCACATGGGCCGGGAATCGAACCGCCAACCCTACGATTTGTGGACAACCCGCTCTACCACCTGAGCCACAGCCGCCCAGTTACTTTACATAATTTACATACTTTGCATAGTATTGTGGGGGTATTGTCGCCCACCACTAGTGTGTAGCATCCACCTGGATGATGCCAGAACACCCACCAAACCAGCTATTAGTTGAGAGGAGAGTCCACACCAATTACTCCTTACTCCTATTCAGGGTCACAGGGAACCTAGAGTCTATCCCAGGGAGCATGGTTCACAAGGCAGGGCACACCCTGAACAGGGTGCCAATCTATCACAGGGCACAATCACATACACACTCATTAGACATGCCAATCAGCTTACCATGCATGTCTTTGGAGTGGGTTGAGGAAACCCCCACAGCACAGGGAGAACATGCAAGCTCTGCACACGCATGGCCCCGGCGAGGGACATGAGGTGTGAGGTGAAGTTGCTAACCACTACACCCTTGGAGAGGGGATTTTTAATGGCCACAGAGAGTCAGGACCTCCATTTAAGGTGTCATCCAAAGAATATTTTTTTTTTCACTATACTGGGGCATTAAATCCCACAGAATCCACAGGGTGAGCTCACCCTGCCTTAATAACACCACTCCCAACAGCAATCTTGGTTTTCCCCAGGAGGTCTCCCATCCAGGTACTGGCCAGGTTCAGCCCTGCTTAGCTCCAGTGGGAAACCAGGCAAGAACTGCAGGGCTCCAGCTTATGAACACAATCCCTACAGCCACACTCCAAAACCTAGTAGAAAGCCTTCCCAGAAGATTGCAGGCAAAGCGAGGTGACTAAATCTCCATCATGCTAAATCCCAGTCTTAACAAATCTTTTCTCTCCCTCTCTCCTTCTGCCGAGCTACACATGAGTTTATGGAGATGTTGGAGATCCTGGTCCTTTCTGCTCTCCGGACCTGCATGATCGGTCTCAGAGGTCCTACTTCTGGTTGGAGCTCTCATCTACTCCAAATCCAGACTGCTGGGACTAAGGCTTTTCAAAGCCAAACAGATTACATATAAATCAATAATTGTCTCTTTAATAATATCTGTTGTGACCCAGATGAGGATGGGTTCCCTTCTGAGTCTGGTTCCTCTCAAGGTTTCTTCCTCTTAAACACACAAGGGAGTTTTTCCTTGCCATTGTCGCCACTCAGTGGCTTGCTCAGTTGGGATTAATTTCTCACTTTTACTGTGTGTATACTGTGTTTATATTCCTGTAAAGCTGCTTTGAGACAATATCTATTGTAAAAAGCGCTATACAAATAAAATTGAATTGAATTGAATTGAATTAAATCTGGAATGGGGTGTTCAACAAACACATATGATTGTTTTCTTCAGGTGTCCACAAACCTTTGTTCATAAAGTTTATCTGAATCCACCCTATAGTTTAGATTCACTATCGTGTCTAGGCTACATTCCCAAAGCATTGTCATGTCACATTTAAACCTTCTGAAGAAAACAATCGCCTTGTTCAACCCTACAGACCAGTTAGCTGACTGTAAAGAAGCAGACAGCGCCATCTAGTGTTACCATAGTTTAATGAAGTTACTGAACATACGCGATATTGAACTATGTTAGATAAATGAACGCCTTTTCACCAAAAGGCACCAAGCACAAGATTTATAATTAGAACATCACTTATGAGATATATATATGACATATTGTGTAATGTACCCTGCAGGACGTGTTGGCAGGCGGAACTAAAGCGCAGCTTCTTCAGGTTCCGCCGGACGTTTTATTCAAGTCGGACCGCGCTGCTTTAAAAACATTCCCCAATTTTATTTCTTTTTTTTTTTGTCGCCTGGTTAGAGAGCCGGTTATAAAACTAAGCTTTAAGCCACGGGTATGATTATAACCCGGGTATGTGTTTGGAGAAGCACGATGCGGGCCAGGACACCGGCCGTGTTTTGGAGAGGACTGGGCACGTACACACAGGGTCAGAGTCCTGAGCCGCGTATTCGTGAATACTTCTACTATCTTGACCATCAAGGCCAGGTATACAGCCTGTATGGCGCATGTAGTCTTACCCTGAATAGAATATGGTCTTGTTCCGGTCACAAATAAATACTTACAACTTTAAAATACCCTTATATCCTATCACTAGCTTTTCCTGGATGACACCAAGGTGAAGAATTTTGTCACCTGTTTTAAAGGTATGTGAGTCTCTGACCTAACAGGTCCACTCAGATCACTTCATAGTGTATTTAAAGGTGCAGTAGTTTAAAAAAAATCTCTATTAAGAAAGATCATACTAGTACAAATAACGTGGGGAAAACATATAGAACGTGATAAAAGTTTTGAAGTATGTTACGTGGCTGAAAAATCCCGTTTGGAAAACTAGGTTCGGTCCGGAACACCCGTGTTCGTGTTTTGATGGGTCTCTTGTCAGTCATGTTATAGACTCCGCCCCAACGTCCAGTGACTCCGCCCCCCATTTTATCACAGTTTTATCAAGGAGCAAGAAGAACACCTCAAACACCATTAGCAAGACATTTTGCATGTACATTTTGCTTTTGAGCAGTTAAATGTCTGAATGCGCTTGAAAATTATGTCATGGCTAATCCACTAATCGTGGGGTTGGTGGTTCGAATCCCGGCCCGGGTGATCCCATGCCGAAGTGTCCTTGGGCAAGACACTGAACCCTAAGTTGCCCCCAATGGCAAGCTAGCACCTTGCATGGAAGCTCTGCTACCATTGGTGTGTGAGTGTGTCTCATTTGTAAGTCGCTTTGGATAAAAAGCGTCTGCTAAATGAATAAATGTAAATGTCTGAATGCGCTTGAAAATGATGTCATGGCAGTCCTAGCGAATGCCGACTCTAGTGAGCGTGATCATTTTTCAAGTTTGTGTACATGCAGTTGGAAAGCTGAATGAAATGCAAGCGTTCGAACAGCTAAAGACATATTTACGACCCAAGCTTGCTGATATGATTTCTCTCACTCAACAACTGCAACTTCGGTCCAGCAAGCTGAAGTACAGAATGATGTCATCAAAATGATCTGTATCGGTGGAGAGAGAGACTGTAATTTCTGATATCATATATCTTCTAAATGTGAAATTTTGTCGTTTTGGGCGCACATTAGCTTATAGACAATGTATTCATGCTAAACCCCCAAAACTTTCATTTCACGGTTACCTTAAAATACCTTTAAATAGAGTTGGCTTATGATTTACAGTATATACAACTCTTTTGTGTGTGTGTGTGTGTGTGTGTGTGATTTACATGACATTTGCTCGCACCTACTCCTCTTTACATGTTATAATAATAAAGACAAGCGAACGTTTGTTCTATTTGAGATTCTTATGTTTTAGTAACTTCCCTTTGCCTTGATGACATCTTCACACACGTTTGGCATTCTTTCAGCCAGCTTCATGAAGAAACCATTTGAGCTGCTTGTTCAACAATCTTGGCGTCAATTCCCCACACAAGCTCTCTTTTTAAAATTTACTGTCTGGTTTAAATAGATCCAAACAATTTTGATTGGGTTTAGGTGGGGTGAAAGTTAAGGCCATTTAAAGCAACGTCACTACTGTTTATATATGTTTGTGTTTGCGAACAAATTCGAAGCACTTAAGCTCAAGCCATTAGAAGAAAATGTCTTCAAGATCAAACGGAATATTGATAATAATAATAATAATAATAATAATAATAATAATAGAGGATAGGCAACAGGAAGTAGAGTTGGAAATTGTCATCGAAGGTGTGCACTCGATACTTGTGTTGGTTTGTGTGCATTATTGAAATCTGTCATTTTCCTCTCCTCTGTTACTCCCTCCAGATCAGCAGTTTCTGGTTTTCTTTTTTAAGCATTTGAAATGCAATCGAAGCGACCGCTACCAGCAGCACTTCCCCTTCATTTCGTTGTGTGGACGTGAGAGGAACTTCCTACGTTGTGATGATCAGCCAATCGTATTTACTCATTTGTTGTCTGAGACGGGGCAAGGGGCGCATCTGTCCTATTGTGGAGGTGGGACTAAACTGACCTTTCCTTTCCAACCTCATTCCTTGTTCATGCATCCAGACAGTGGCAGAGTGTACCATCCTGCTCCTGAGCTCTTAGGAGGTGTTGGATTGGTACGTTCTGCATTGGCCATTGAGTTCAGCTCTCACTTTCACTATTCTTCAGGTCAAGACAGTTCTGCCCAACCTACTCATTTCCTGTGGGCCGGGCAACATTATATCCTGACTAATGAGCTTTTAAGGCATTTCGCAGTGAAGTAGAAAACATCATTTCATTTATTTGTGATAACTCCCAATACTTATTACAAAATACACTTAAGAAGCCATCATATCACCCTTTTTGCCAGAATGCTTACTGTAAATAAAACTCTTAAGACATGTGTTATGAGTATGTATATATGTATGCACATATTTGACCATTAAAAGGTTTTGATCATAGGTTTTTCAATGCATCATTTATATCATGTACAGTGTAAGAAACCCTTTACATTTCTCAGGCTTTATTTGCTCCAAAGAATGTTAAAGGATAGAGTATTATTTTATTTTGTATAGTAAATCAAGCTAAAACAAGGTGTTTTAAACATAAGCTACTTGGTTACACTTTCAATAACCGATTTAAGATGAATTCAGACATTTAATTATAATATAAAAAATATAGGTCTATACGAAATAAATATATAAAAGCACACTTTATATTCCTAACACATGATCATAACAGTCATACATGCTTGATGAACATCCCATTTCATTGATCCTTTGCTCTTATAATAACCTCCATTTGTGTGGTCAGGCATGTCACCATATCTCCTCATACTTTTGGCCATCCATCCTTTTCTATACCACCTATCCTACACAAGGCCGGGGACACCTTGGACAGGGTGCCAACACATCACAGGGCACAATTGTGCACACATTTACACACTAAATTAATAGTTATATTAATTAACACACTATATTAATAGTTAATAGTGCCTCAGCTCCTCTTAGTCTAGGCATCCTATCTAGTGCACTATGTGATGTGTCAAACTGAGCAAAAAAATGTTCATAGGGAAAGGATCTTGGTGGACTGGAACTCAAAAACCAGGTGAAATGTTTACAAGTGACACATCCAGGACTAGACGCAAACAAGAAACAAACAAAAGATGCCTATATAAGAAACAGATGACAATAATGATCATAGCAATGGTCTGGAGCAGAGCCAGATCAGTATGAATTCCTTACCTCCCGCAGCTTGGCCTCGAAGGACTGTTTCATCTTCTCCATGGCACAGAGATGGTTTTCCTCATGCTGGTGAGGTTTCTTTTCACAGTCCTCCTGCATGGCCTTTATTCTCTGCTCCTGCTCACATTGCACTTCATATTCCTCAAAAAACATTTCTGTGTGCCTATGTTCTGCACAACAAAATTCGACACACTTTTAATATCGTGTACTACTGTAGTGCATTAGCCATTTTAGCACAAAGGAGCAGTCTAGAAAATAGATTGAACCTTAAAACCCAAACCCTGTGTTAAAGTATATATATATATATATATATATATATATATATATATATATATATATATATA
>JAFFST010047158.1:28011-69702 GCA_022414735.1 Noturus placidus | reverse complement strand
TTCGAACCACCAACCCCACGATTAGCGGATTAGTGGACAACCCGCTCTACCGACTGAGCCACAACCGCCCCGTAATCCGATAACCGTAATCCGATTAAAGTCGTACTCGAAGTAAACACAAATCGAATTAAGACATGTGGAGTATTGCTGTTTTAGTGGCGTTATTGAAGTGTGTTACAGACGTACACATCTTAATCACACTATTAATGTCGTGCGGGAGTTTTCACCGCAGCTTGCCAAATTTAAGTTTGCAAATTCTCTTACAATTTCAAGTTTCTCTAAATGCCCAGAATGTCGAAAACACACACCTGCACCGCGGGCTTTAGAAGAAAAAAACGCTACAGGGCGGAGTCAGGACGCAGCGGCTCAGTCAGAAGAGCAGTGAAATACACGTGTGTCACTATTTTTCCTGCTGTACTTTGTATTTTTTTCATAATCATTTTTCATTTTCTCGCGGTCTAATCCAATGACTCGGGTCGCGCGCGATGGGCGGAGCTGATCTCCGCAATTTGAAGCCTTCAGTTCGTATTGATGATTAAAATTATTATTTTACAGTACAGTAGTTATTTGTAAAAAAAAAAAAAAAACGTTTATAAAGTACTTTTATTTGTTAAACAAATGCTTGGGCCTGTAAAAAGGTTTTGTTCTTTGGTTTCAATGTATTACGGAGTATTTCATTGTATAATAATTGTAAAAAAAATAAAGGTTTCTACTTCGGATTTCACCCATCACGGGTTCTTTTTGGAACGTAACCCCCGCGAAAAACGAGGGATGACTGTACATGTATACTATATAGTAGTTAAGTACGCGGTTTGGGACGCAGCCCACGGCTTCAAGCAGCCGTCTATTTGCATGTACAGCATGACTAATAATTGACTGCATTTGAAGCTTTCGTAAAATTAAAAATATTAACACCCAGAACTGTATACGGAAATGTCACGAAGACGAACTGTATGTCGATACGTGACATTCTGGAGGGAATGTCGGCCGTGGCGTGGGGACGTAATGACGTGTGCCGTTAATCGATCTATGTTCTATAACATGTAAAACAGGAACATGAAAGGAATATTCTAAAAGAAACTCATGTAAACACCTTAATCAGGATATTGTCTTATTCAGAATAAGGTCAATAATTTGATTACTGCTGTCCATGTAAACGTAGTCATTGCGCATTTTGACGCATACACACACGGCAGTGCTCAACCGTTTGACAGCAAACAAGAGAGCACAGCTGAGTCCGAAACCACGTACTTATCTACTATATAGTAGGTGAAATACATGTATCTGAGCTGCTATATGGTAGGTAAGGTTTGGGACGCAGCCCACGGCTTCAAGCAGTCGTCTATTTGCACAAATAATTAACTGCAGTTGAAGCTTTGGTGAAACTAAAAATCAAACACCCAAAAATGTATACGGTACCATAACAAAGTACGGACTGTATGTTCTGGCGGGAACGTTAGACGGCATGGTGCGGTGACGTAATGATGATCAAACTATGTTTTATAACATGTAAAACAGGAACATGAAAAGAATATTCTAAAAGCGAAGCACGTAAACACCTTAATCACAATATTGTCTTATTCAGAATAAGGTCAATAATTAGATTACTGCGGTCCATGTTAACGTAGTCATTGTTGAGGTACTTAACGATTCCCTAACATAGTGGTGATGTAGAGATCTTTCTAATACGTAGTGGACATTTGAAATTAAGTTTCATACATATTATTTATTTCACTTCCATCTTGAAATGTTATTCTCTGTTTTTTTTTTTTTGCAGCTAAATTCTTACCAATGAAAACCATGTTGGGTCCCAGATACGACGACATGGTCCCAGAGGAGAACAGGTTTCATCCGAGCATGCTGTCCAACTACCTTAAAAGTCTGAAGGTATGAGTTTGTACAAAACCTCTGTGAAAGAGAATTTAAGGTAACTTAAGGGACATAACACTATAAGGAAGAGACAAAAGGTGACGGTGCATTCAGTTAATAACGCAGTTTATGCATTTGAACACCAGAGGTCCCAATCTGCACATTCCATAGAGTAAAATACACAGACTAGCTATAACATTAAAATCACCTGCCTAATATTGTGTAGTTCCCACCTTGTGCCAACAAAACAGCTGTGACCCATCTAGGCACGGACTTAACAGAACCTCTGAAGATGTGCTGTGGTATCTAGTTAGTCCTGTAAGTTGCCAGTTGTGACCTCTGTGGATCGGACTTGTTTGTCCAGCACATCCCACAGATGCTCGATCTGATTGAGATCTGGGGAATTTGGAAGTCAAGTCAACACCCTGAACTCTTTGTCAAGTTCCTCAAACTGTTCCTGATCAATATTTTTTTGTGTAGCAGGTGCATTATCCTGCTGAAAGAGGCCACTGCCATTAGGTAATACCGTTGCCATGAAGGGGTGTACTTGGTCTGTGATGATGTTTAGGTAGGTGGTGCACGTCAAAGTAACATCTACATGAATGCCAGGACTCAAGGTTTCCCAGCAGAACATTGCCCAGAGCATCACACCGCCGGCTTGCCTTCTTCCCATAGTGCATCCTGGTGCCATCTCTTCCCCGGGAAAGCAACGCACATGCAGCTGACCATCCACATGATGTAAAAGCAAACATGATTCATCAGACCATGACCATCTTCTTCCATTGCTCCATGGTCCAGTTCTGATGCTCACGTGTTCACTGTAGGAGCTTTTGGCGGTGTACAGGGTCAGCATGGGCACTTTGACCGGTCTGTGACTACGCAGCCCAATACGCAGCAAGCTGTGATGCACTGTGTGCTCTGATACCTTTCTATCGTCACCAGCATGAACATTTTCAGCAGTTCGTGCTACAGTAGCTCTTCTGTGGGATCGGACCAGACAGGCTAGCCTTTGCTCCCCACGTGCATTAATGAGCCTTGGGCACCTTCATTGCACCACTTTTGGTAGGAACTAGCCACTGCATACCAGGAACACCCCACAAGACCTGCTGTTTTGGAGATGCTCTGACTTAGTCGCCTAGCCATCACATTTGGTTCCTTTTCAAAGTTGCTCAGATCTTTACGCTTGCTTATTTTTCCTGCTTCCACCACATCAACTTTGAGAACTGACTGTTCATTTGCTGTCTAATATATGCCACCCCCTTGACACCTGCCATTGTAACGAGATAATGTTATTCAGTTCACTGGTCAGTGGTTTTAATGTTATGGCTGATGTTATGGTCATGTGATTGCATTCGTTTATCGATTTTGGAGCTCTATTTCCAGTTAGAATTATGCCTCCGGTGCTGCTATGAAGCGCATTGTTTCATTTCTCGGATCAGAGGCTTTGTTTATTCAATCAAATTTTGGAGAGAATTTACAAATATATTTATTTATTGAATTCTAAGATATGGTGAACTTGTAGTCCATTTTGTTTACAGTATCAGTTTTATACAGGCAAAAATGCACATTGTTTTGCATTGTTTATAGTTCAGAAATAATAATAATAATAATAATAATAAATAATCTTTTCAGCCGTAATTTTTCTTCATTCAAATTGCATCAAATCATATCTCATCACACCCATAGAAAATAATCAATGTCAGGGTGGTGTGATGCTGCCGAAGTACTGTGACCACCCCAAAGTTGATTATTTTCCAATAACAGCACTTAGTGAAGTGTTTTATTTCTCTTTAACCACAACAATTTGTCAACTGTTAGAATTTCTATGCATCCGTCACTAGGTGGCGGCGGAGACACTTGTCCAAGTGTCTGTATGTCCCCGTTGCTCGTTAGCGCGATATCTCAGGAGCGCCTGGTTGAAATGTTTGTAGGATGGACTTATCATCGTAACCAGCAGATGAACTGATTAGATTTGGGATTTGATGAAAACAGGGTCAAGGTCGCAGCAAGGTCAAATGTTTGAAATAGTTTTTCTTCAACCGCTTCCTTCACATTTGAAATTTGTTATACTTTTGGTGTTGAGTTCGAATTGTTAGTTATTAAAGAGCGGCACATCATACTTGTAACCATGTAATGTTGCGCAAAACAAGTTGGTTCCTGTTACCACGTGCAGTTTAACAGCTGTAAACAGTCGCTCCCTCACCAGCTCACAAGTTAATAAGACAAAAAGACACAGGCCCAGTTGGTATTGGATAACTTTTTTTGCTTCAGTAAATAACATTATCATTTACAAACGGTCATTTCTGCTTTCTCAGATTGTCTTTGTTTCATCTTGGATTTTGTTTTAATTTCTGAAACAATGTCGTATATGAGATATACACAAACACCGAAGAAATCAGGATGGGCGAAGGGCTGCACGATTATGGCTAAAATGATCATTCCGATTATTTTGATCAATATAGCGATCGTGATTATTTATCACGATTATTTTAGTGACAACATATTTTTAATGTAATAATAATTATCAATTTGTATAGCGCTTTTTTACAATGGTACATTGTCTCAAAGCAGCTTTACAGAAATATCATTTTTACATTTACAAGCGACTTACTAATGAGACACTCACACACCAATGGTAGCAGAGCTGCATGCAAGGTGCTAGCTTGCCATCGGGGGCAACTTAGGGTTCAGTGTCTTGCCCAAGGACTCTTCGGCATGTGGAGTCACCCGGGCCAGGATTCGAACCGCCAACCCCACGGTTAGTGGATTAGTGGACAACCCGCTCTACCGACTGAGCCACAGCCGCCCTATTTAAATGTACATTTAAATAAACAGACCGCTGCTTTCACCTCCATGTTGTGCTGCATTCCTGTTAATGTACAAATCTTTACACCAAATTAGACTGATCCTTAAAGTGCATCATCTCGTAGAAGCAAAATCTAAATAAAATTGAACCCAAAATATAGGATGAGTAAAAAATAAAAATTCCATCGATCAAATGAAAATATGCATCGAATATAACAATATGCAACTAAATGAAAACAATTCAGGTGAATGCAGAGAAGGCAATAACAGAGTTTACAGGAGGAGAGACGCAGACTAATCACCCAATAGAGCGGTGCAGGGCTGACGTCATTTTGTTCAGAAACCCGGAAGTTATCACACCGGTTCCCTCGACAAAACCTTATAGGATTCTCACATAGGTTTTTGGATTACTGCAAAAAAAATAAGCTCAGTGATCAACAAAAAATTATAACACTAATGTTTTGTTTTCACAAATGAACACAACTTTTATAAAGTTTGAAGCCTAAATACATCGGCAGAAATACACATCTAACCGTACACTGTAAACGAACTACACCACGGTCGCTCGACATCACCATCACCGAGCTTCCCACAACATGTCCAAACTTGATTGAAAACGTTTTCCATAATACAGATCTCTCTGTGGATGAATCTTCATCCATGTTTTTTGGGGGGGGGGATGGTGAGAACCAGTCTCAAGGCTCTAGGGTAACAATTTATTTACAATTGAAAAAAATTTAGGAGCACCGTTGGAGTTTTGTGTTTTTATATATATTTTTATGTATGTTTTTTTTAGTGGTTTTTTTTTGGAGATGGTGACGTTAATGTGCCACAATAAAACACACACGTAAGCATGAGAACTTGAGCTGGTCAATTATGCCATGACTAATTAATTTACCTTCTGATAAATGTAATATTTTCAATTAATTTTACAGGCTGTATGCAAAAAAAACAACCTTTACAAATACAATAAACCTCAATGTTCAGTCTTTGAAGTCTTAAATATATTTAAAGCTACACTATTAGACATTTTCCACTGTTAAACATTTTCATTTCTCATTTTATTTATATTTTATGAAGTTATTATACTATCTATTTTTATGTATTAAATGATTTATTGATAACTAAGCATATTTTGTGTCTTTACATTTTAGTAGTTATTCTTTCTTTCTTCCTGCCTCCCTCCCTCCCTCCCTTCCTGCCTTCCTTCCTTCCTGCCTTCCTGCTTTCCTACCTTCCTGCCTTCCTTCCTGCCTTCCTGCTTTCCTACCTTCCTTTCTTCCTTCCTGCCTTCCTTCCTGCCTTCCTTCCTGCCTTCCTTCCTGCCTTCCTGCTTTCCTACCTTCCTTTCTTCCTTCCTGCCTCCCTTCCTTCCTGCCTTCCTTCCTTCCTTCCTTCCTTCCTTCCTGCCTTCCTGCTTTCCTACCTTCCTTTCTTCCTTCCTGCCTTCCTTCCTGCTTTCCTACCTTCCTTTCTTCCTTCCTGCCTTCCTTCCTTCCTTCCATCCTTCCTGCTTTCCTACCTGCCTTCCTTCCTTCCTGCCTTCCTTCCTGCCTTCCTGCCTTCCTTTCTTCCTTCCTGCCTTCCTTCCTGCCTTCCTGCTTTCCTACCTTCCTTTCTTCCTTCCTGTCTTCCTTCCTTCCTGCCTTCCTGCCTTCCGTCCTGCCTGCCTGTTCGCTCTCCCCAGTACAGTGTTGGGGGATAATCAGAACATGGAAATTGGAGTTGAATTTTCCAGTGATATCTGGCAACCCTGAGTTTAAATGAAGTCAATGCTCTAATAGAGTTGGTGTAGAAGGAAAGCGGCAGTGTATTGTATGTTTACAGACCGAACAGTTGCTACTCTTGATTATGGTGAGGAATTATTTAATAAAGAAGTTTGAATTAAACCCACCGTGTAGCGTTAGAATTATTATTAATTTATGCTGCTCGACGCCGCTGTGTCTACACGAGCAGGTCACAGTTTGTGAGATCGGGAATTTGAAGCAGATGATGTACAGGAGTTACTCTCTTCATCATAATGGCTTCTCAGCAGTATTTACACACTTGTTCGGTTAACTGAGGAGATGAAACGCAATGTGAAAGTAACTGTTGCGCGGTGCGGAAGCATTTTGGACTTCCTGTAGTTTTTATCCAGATTGTATTATACAACTCCGAACAGGTCACTCGCACTGACTGGTGTTTATATTTATTCATAGTCGCACAAAATACTTTTCAGTTATAAATGCGAGTGAAATGGTCGCACTGTAGAGCCCTGAGTTTATCTGCAAAGTTTTTCCGTGTTTGGCGTGATGGCGTTTAATGTCCCCGACAATCTCTGTAGTGCCATGATTTCCGAAGCGAAGCTAGCAGCTCGAGTGCTAAAATGCTAACTTCGTTTCCAGGTTTTGGCGTTACAAAATGACGTCATCTTTGCGCCGTTCTATGCTGATTGGCCGTATGTTTAGGAAGCGCTTGATTTGATCTGCAGTGGAGTTTTCTATGAGTGGAGGACGAACTTTAAACGTTTATATTGCAGTCGATCATGTTCATGTAATCGTCGGCTGTCAAAATCGTCGGCGCGAATACTTTTTCACAGCACTGCATGCTGATTTAGTGGTTCTTATGCCGTTATCTTGGATAGACATATTGAGATCTGAACATACTCCTAGGGACGATACTGTAAATAACACATTTGTTACACACCTGGAAAAACATTTCTTCTTCTTCTACTTCTTTTTGTCCCCAGGTCAAGATGGGCTTGCTGGTTGATCTGACGAACACGACACGCTTTTATGACCGAACAGATATCGAAAAAGAAGGGATCAAATACATCAAACTTCAGTGTAAAGGGTATACTTCAGCTTTGTATATACTATTTAAAAGGGGTTCTCGAACCCTTTTTTTGTATTAAAAAAAGGATACAATATGAACATTGAACCTATTTTCATACAGTTTATTCATTAAATGTGCTCAGTAATAATTTGTCTGTATGAGAAACATTACCGAGCTTTTTATTCCTAGCCTTTCCACTCTCAGTACATGATGGGTCCAATCTAAGATTATTTATTTGGATTAAACTAAATATAATAACTTTTTTTAAAGGTGGGTTACGATTTTCACCGCTTAGACTTGCGAGATCGTGTCTAACATGCAATCGTCATATCGTGCCCCCAAACGATCGACGATATCTCCTTAGCTTTGATAGGGAAACGAAGGGAGCTGGCCAGACATCGGTAGCGCTTGACGTGTGTATGTTCTGTCATTACAATGGAAAAGCAACCGGAAGCTGTTTACGAGTCAGCGCGAGATATAACGTTTAGTAGTGTTTTTTTTTTTTTTTGCTTATTTACCCGTTAATGTCAAGAATGCTGTAAACTGAGGTTGGGATTGTGAATACGCGTAACAAGTTTAGCGTGTAACGAAGTGTGCACGTGCCCTGTGGTGAACAGTGGCAGAGATACTTATTGAATTCTTGTATGCTGAAGTCACCCTGATAAACTACAATCAAATTTAATATTTAATGTACATCTCCTTTCATGGTTCGAGAGCAAAGACGTTTACAGCTCCACATCTGTTCAGCAGCACGGACAAGATGCGTCCGAGAAAGATGTTCTGTTGCAGGCAGCTGGTTAATATAGGATAAGGATTGTATGGGATTCAAAATAGGCGAAAAGGAAGCACATATTATGAAATACAGCACATTTTAATTGTGTCAATCTTAAAGCTGCAGACGCCTCACTTTCCAGCAGACGTTTAGTAACAGAATTTTAAAATAAACCATGGACCCAGTTTTTCACGAAAACCTCCGCTGTGTAGACGTGAACTTCTTTGTGTCATTCAGCTATGTATGTTTTTTTTTTTATTATATCGTTTCTATGCAGTAAAGCATTTTTTCTTTCCAATGCAGCCACGGGGAATGTCCCACTGTAGAGACGACAGAGGCGTTCATCGGGATATGTGAGCACTTCATACAGAAGAATCCCACCGAACTCATAGGCAAGTTTTTTTTTTTAATGAACGTTTCTTTATTAACATTTTCACACCCAAACACATACAAATAAACAGAACAAAACCACCCCCTCCCCCCAGTGCCAGACGCAGAACATACGTAATACAAATTACAAAGCCAGACCACAGTAGAAAAGAAGAGAGCAAAAGAAACAAAATTATAGACAATTAACACGTAATACTTTCAGCATTCACATCCCTAACAAAGAACAGAAAAGGTTGCCAGATTTTGTAAAATATCCCAGTCGCTCCCCTGACGGTGTACCTAAACTTTTCCAACTTAAGATGACACATGACGTCCCTGACCCAGTGACCATACACTGGTGGAGCAGGATCCTTCCATCTAAACAATATTAATCTCCTGGCCAGGAGGGTACAGAAGGACATCATGCTGGTCTCATATCGTCTAAAAGGAGAAATCTCCGGGGTCACCCCAAACAAATAATAAGAAGGGATGGCTGTACAACACTTCCCAATATCCTAGTAAAAGTATCAAATATAGATTGCCAGAATGTGTACTTCGGACAAGTCCAGAACATGTGTAGCAGAGTGGCTGGGGCCTGTCTGTATCGATCACATGGGTCAATGCCGGAATTAATCTTCGGGAGTCTAAGTTTTGCACCAATGCAGACGGTGACCAATTTTAAATTGGACAACCGCATGTCTGAGACATATGGAGGAGGAGACAATCCCCTTGATTACCTTGCACCAATCCGTATCAGAAATTGATTCGCCCAGGTCTGTCTCCCATTTACTCTTGAGGAGATCAAGTGACGACAAATCATGCATACTGAGTAGGTCGTAGATGGCCCTTATTGTCTGTTTCCTAGCCAGTTTACCTTTAAAAACTGCATTTAATAATGAATCGGAAGGGCACAATGGGAAGGTGTCTGAATTTAAGGCCACAAAGCTTCTAAGCTGCAAATATTTATAAAAATGCGATCTGGGAATGCCATATTTCTGAGTTTTCTGTTCAAACGATCTAAAAACTCCCTCAAAATATAGGTCGGACAGTGAGACAGCCCCCTTATTAGACCAAGTAGCAAAAGATTTATCCATCAAAGATGGGATAAACAGATGATTGTTTGCAATTGGCCCCATGAATGACAAGCCTCCAAGAGAGAAAGATCTTCTAAACTGATTCCAAATATTGATTGAGTGTATACCAACTGGATTAGAGGTAAAGCTAGACAGAGGTTGTGCGAATGGTAACTTGGCACACAGTAGGGCCGCCGGGGAGGAGGACGCAACAGACGCCCCCTCCATGATAGTCCATACAGGGTCTGCCGCGCTCTCCCCATCCAGTACAACAGTGATCTTATATCGGCCGCCCAGTAATAGTACATGAAGTTTAAGAGTGTCATCCCTCCCTTCACTCGAGGTCTCTGCAATATATGCCTTTTGATCTGTGGTGGCGTTTTGTTCCAGATGAAGGATGATATCTGATTGTTCAGTTTCGAAAAGAAGGACTTTGTAAGAAACATTGGGAAACACTGAAAAACATATAAAAATTTAGGCAGCACATTCATCTTTTATATTATTGATTCTGCCCCCCAGGGAGAGAGGCAGGGAGTCCCACCGCTCTATATCTTGCCTCAGATTGGACAATAGGGGCTGATAATTAGCAAGGTATAGATCTTTATAACTATGTGTAACCCACACCCCGAGATATTTGAATTTCTTTAGACAAATTTTGAAAGGAAATAAGTCCAGGGGTACCTGTAGGGCCCCCTCCCCAACAGGCATCAGCTCACTTTTTTGAATATTGACCTTATAGCCCGGTATTCTACTGAAAGCCTCGAGTAGGGTCATTAGTTCAGGGAGACTCTAACGGGACTGTGAGATGAACACAAACATGTCATCCGCGTACAAAGAAACTTTATGCTCTATCCCGCACGCCGGATACCCCTAATGCCAGTATTCTGTCTTAGCGCTACAGCCAATGGCTCCATCGCCACAGCAAATAGCAGTGGCGATAGAGGACAGCCCTGTCTTGTACCTCGCTGGAGCTCGAAGTAGGTGGATAAATTATTATTAGTACGAACGGCCGTCCTAGGAGACGTATATAAAAGTTTGATCCATGATACAAACTTAGGACCGAATCCAAATCTCTCCAGCGTGCTGAAAAGATAGCCCCACTCCACCCGGTCAAATGCCTTTTCAGCATCGAGTGAAAGCACCACTTCCGGGGTACCAGCTGGAGAGGGGCTGTAGAGGATATTGAGGAGGCGCCTGATATTGAAAAAAGAGTATCTATTCTTAATAAAAACCTGTTTGGTCCGGTGATATAATGGAAGGAAGTACTCCCTCCAAGTAGCCAAAGTTTTAGCTAGGATTTTAACATTGGTAAAAATTGGGCGGTAAGAGCTACACTCAAGAGGGCTCTTGTCCTTCTTAAGGAGTAAGGAGATAACTGCTTCACGCATAGTAGATGGCAGGGCTCTCAAGTTGAGCGACTCCCTAAAAACTGACAGTAACAAGGGAGAGAGTTGGCTTGAAAACTTTTTATAGAAATCGGCTGGATAGCCATCCGGTCCTGGGGACTTGCCGTTTTGCATGGAACCAATTGCCGATGCTATCTCTCCGATCGAGAGGTCCTCCTCCAACCGTGCGGCATCCCCTGGATCTAAGGACGGAACATGCAGGGTCTTAAAAAAGTCTTCCAATAAAGAAGGGTCTACAGATGGGTCGGAGCTGTATAGGGACATATAAAAAGCTTGAAAGCTGGAATTAATCTTATGATTATCTGTATTTTTCGAGCCCTGCTCATCATACACTTCAGAGATGGACAGATTAGCAGTCCTCCTTCTTCGCTGGTGGGCAGGAACCCGTCCAGCCTTCTCTCCATGCTCATAAAACCCACATCGTGATTTAGAGATAAGATACTCAGCCTGTTTCATCGATAAAAGTTTGAACTCTGTCTGCAGTGACGAACGCCTCTTCACAAAATCTGCAGAAGTTGATTGGCCATGTGCCCTATCCAGCTTAAGAATCTCTTCCGCCAGTTCCCCCAGTTGAGCCATGTTCACTCTCTTCTGATTAGCACATTATGAGATGACCTGACCTCGTAAATACGCCTTCAGCAACTCCCAAATAGTCAGGGAAGACATTCCAGGTGTCTGATTAGTATCCATAAAAAAACAAAATTTCGGATGCAATAAAACTAGTAAATATGTCATCTGACATGAGCAGAGGATTAAGTCTCCAGGGACGATAGTTGGGTTGTATATTCAGGATGCGCATTCCCATAGTCAAGGGACAATTAACTATAGGCACATAGTCACATCTAGCTATGAGGGGAAGCATTCTTTTGTCCAAAAAGAAATGGTCTATACGGGAATATGTGTTATGAACCGAGGAAAGAAAGGAGTAGCTCCTAGAAGCAGGGTTGCGAAAACGCCACACGTCCACCACTCCGTACGATTCAAGGAAGAGCTGAATAGACCGTGCCGCCCCAGACAGGGACGAGGATCTAGGTGAGCTACGATCCAGCACAGGGGAGAGAGTACAATTTATATCCCCGCCGAGGATAAGGTAATGCGATGCTATATTTGGTAGACGGGAAAAAAACTTTGTGAAGAACATCGAATCATCCCAGTTTGGTGCATAAACACTGGCCAAGATTACCGGGAAAGTATAAAGCTTCCCAACGACAAGAACATAGCGCCCCAGCAGCGTCGGCATCCACACTCGTCATCGTAAATGGTGTATTCCGTTCGATTAATATAGCTGCCCCCCTAGGTTTCGAATGAAAAATCTGTCCCGACCACTCCCCTCCCAATCTAGAATGGTCTGATGACCGTAGACGCGTCTCCTCTAGAAAAGCAATATTTACATTAAGCCGTTTCAGATGTGTAAATACCTTCTTTTGCTTCAAAGGGTGATTAAGCGCCTTAACAATCCAGCTCACGAAATTAACCATACTACCATTCGATCCTCTGGGAATACTGAAGTCAGTCATAATGAAAGAGAGAGAGAAATAAAATAGGTTAGAAATCTGAGCCCTACAGGGATCTTAGAACGACAGCAGATAAGCCACATCACAGATGCCTGGCAAATTAAACACAATAAATGACAAAGTCTGGCACACCCTACAGTAAACCCCACCCCCACCCCACTGCTCCATGTAACTCACTCAGTTCTCCTCAGTACTAATGATCTTTTTCTTAACGTAGCTCATCACTTTGCTCGCATCCGTGAACTCCTTTTCCTCTCCATTAAACGTAATACGGAGACGAGCCGGAAACAGGATGCCATATCACACCCCCTGCCGGTTACGAAGCAACTTCCTGACCTCTTTGAAAGCCGCCCTGGCCTTAACAACACTCGCGGTGTAATTCGGATAGATAGCAATCGTCTCACCGTTATGCCGGCGCAGAGCTCGAGCACGTGCTCGACTCAGTACCTCAACACAGTCCTGATAGTAGTGGAGTTTGGCTATGATGGCGCGCGGTTTCCCATCCTTCCTCACAGGACCCAGGCTTCTATGAGAGCGGTCCACAAGCACATCTCTATCCAGCTGTAATGTCTCTCTCAGTAGCTCCGAGACCGATTTTGTGGAACTGGATCCGTTCGTTTCCGCCACCCCCAGAATTCTTATCTTGCACCTCTTCAGTCTGCCCTCCATATCCTCACATTTATGTCTGAGTCCATCCATCATCCATCCAGCTGTCAGATCCTTTACTGTATTCTGTAGAGCCGCCACCTCGTCCGAACATGTCGTTAGACCACCTTCTACCTCTATGATGGCGGTTTTCACCTGGTTGATTTCGGAGCGCATGGCGGCCATATTGTTTTGAATCTCCACTTTCACCGCTTGCAACTCACTTTTAAGAAAGTCAAAACTTTCCACAAGTGCGCTCCTCAACTCTGTTTTTATCACCGAAGCAATTTCGGCCCTTAGCAAAAGCAGGATATCCGCCTTCAGGGACTCAGCATCCAACTCCTGGCTGTTCGGCCGAGGCGGGGCTCCGAGCCCAGTGAGGCAGCGGAGCTCGTGGCTGAAATTTTGCTCGGCCTAGACTTGGCTGACTCAGTGAAGCATTTTATCGTGTCAGTAAAGTATGTACAGTACCCTCCACTAGTATTGGCACCCTTGGTAAATATGAGCAAAGAAGGTGATGAAAAAATTGTCTATTGTTTTGATCTTTCGTACAAAAATTCCCAAAGACTCTGCTCTCATGGATATCAAATGATTGCAAATGCAACACAGGTTTTGTTAAATATAGGTGTGCAACAATTATTGGAACCTTTTTAGTCAATAATTTGTGCTACCTCCCTTTGCCAAGATAATAGCTCTGAGTCTTCTCCTATAATACCTGATGAGGTTTGAGAATACATGGTGAGGGATCTGAGACCGTTCCTCCATACAGAATCTCTCGAGGTCCTTCACATTACGAGATCCATGCTGGTGGACTCTCCTCTTCAGTTCACTCCACAGGTTTTCTATGGGGTTCAGGTCAGGGGACTGGGATGGTCATGGCAGGACCTTGATTTTGTGGTCAGTAAACAATTTCTATGTTGATTTTGATGTATGTTTTGGATCATTGTCCTGCTGGCAGATCCAACCACGGCCCTTTTGAATCTTTCTGGCAGAGGCAGTTGGGTTTTCTTTTAATATCTGTTGATATTTGAGAGAGTCCATGATGCCATGTATCGTGTAACAATGTCCAGATCCTCTGGCAGAAAAACAGCCCCAAAACATTAAAGATTCACCACCATATTTAACCATGGGCATGAGGTACTTTTCCATATGGCTACCTCTCTGTGTGCACCAAAACCACCTCTGGTGTTTATTACCAAAAAGCTCTATTTTGGTTTCATCTGACCGTAGAACCCGATCCCATTTGGACGTCCAGTAGTGTCTGCAAACTGAAGACGCTCGAGTTTGTTTTTGGATGAGAGTAGAGGCTTTTTTCTTGAAACCCTTCCAAACAACTTGTGGTGATATAGGTGACCTCGGGTGCAACTAACTTCTGTAATTCTCCAGCTGTGATCCTTGGAGATTTTGTGTCCACTTGAACCATCCTCTTCACAGTGCGCTGAGACGATATAGACACACGTCAAATTCCAGGTTGATTCATAACATTTCCAGTTGACGGGAACTTCTTTATTATTACCCTGCTGGTGGAAATGCACATTTTTAATGCTTGTGCTATTTACTTATAGCTACGCCCCATTTTGTGAAGCTCAACAACCTTTTGCCGCACATCACCGCTATATTCCTTGGTCTCACCCATTCCCATTGTTATGAATGTCTAAGGGAATTTGGCCTATATGTTACCTCATATCGATACCCCTGTGAAACAGGAAGTCATCTTCCTAGTTCCTGTTCCTAGTCACCCAGGTGTTCTAAAGAAAATGCATAAATATCAATAAGAATATACTTCAAATATATTTTTCTCATATGAATTTATAGGGGTGTCAATAATTGTTGCACACACCTATTTAACAGACATTTCTTTGGATAAACCGGTGTTGTGTTTGCAGGTGTTGGGTAACCATGAGAGCAGAGTATTTTTGCAAATTGTTTTGATCAAAAGTTTACACAATAAAGACACATTTTGGCAGCCTTTTTTGCTCATATTTACCAAGGGTGCCAATATTAGTGTAGGGCACTGTATGTGTAAAATTAGTAACTAAAAAACTCAAGGAATATTCCTTGCACTGGTTTACCATTCTAATGAGACGTGGTTTTTATAGGTTGTTGTAGGAGAGCCAGAGGTTTTCAAAATGCAAACACTAACTGTAATAGGAAACTCGGTCAGTGTTTAATGCTTAATAATGGTGCCGAATCCTACACAAGTGTGCAATTTGAGACACAAAAAGACTGAAGTAACACGCACATTGTTCATTTAAACATGGTTCGAGTTGGAGTTTGACTCCAAGCAACATTTCACAAAATCTGATATTTCTGATATTAATATGTAAAGGAACTGCTACACAACAAACGACAGTGATGCTGTCCTGAGTTGCTTAAAAGGTTTAGTTTAATTTAGGTTTAATGTGATTATGGTGTATTTGCGCGCTTGTAATGTAAATTCTGTCAAAACGGAAGTGATCTATTAGTACCGAGGTTGTGGCGTATGCTCCTCACGCGTGGTATAGACGCGCTGATACCAAGTCGGAGCATGAGTAAGATCTGTAATGTCTAATTAAGACACTATGATAGGGCGGCTGTGGCTCAGTCGGTAGAGCGGGTTGTCCACTAATCCATTAATCGTAGGGTTGATGGTTCGAATTCCGGCCCGGGTGATCCCATGCCGAAGTGTCTTTGGACAAGACACCAATAGAACCCTAAGTTGCCCCCGATGGCAAGCTAGCACCTTGCATGGCAGCTCTGCTACCATTGGTGTGTGTGTGTGAATGGGTGAATGAGACACAGTGTAAAGCGCTTTGGATAACGGAAGTGATCTATTAGTATCGAGGCCGCGACTTATGCTCCTCACGCGCGGTATAGTCGCGCTGATACCAAGTCGGAGCATGAGTAAGATCTGTAATGTCTAATTAAGACTCTATGATCAAAGTAATCAGAAGTAAACCAACATGACTAAAGGCAGTGAGTAACTGAAACCACTAGGGGGAGTGAAAGGGAGTTTTTATTATTAATTCAGCACCGTAGTTTAATTCAGTGCTTTTTGGGCATCTATAAAAAGTAATGAATAAATACTATTATATAATATATATTTATAATTGTATATTCGTTTGTTATATAGAAGTATTTATGCATAATTTTTTATTTATGCACTGAATTAAACTGCATTTCTAAATGAATAATATATAATCTGGTGTGTGTCTGTGTGTATTGGGTTCTTTTCAGTCTTATATAATTGGATATCTATATATAATATATAATAGAACAGTTGTGTAAAGTTTTAGTCTGAAGTTTATATTTGTAACTCCTCAGTTTGTGGATTTTATTTTAAATAAATGAAAAAAGTGGCACTGAAAGTCAGCATCAAACAACATATTTGGTCAAAATTCGTCATCAGTTATTTTAGTGATCGATTTATTATGGATTTTATCGAATTGTTGTTGTAGCCCTACTGTAAACAAATACTGTAAACAAGATGGAAGTGTTTGTTTGTATTTGTAATATTATATAATATGATTTAAGTATTTTTAGTGGCTTAGAAGTGAGTGAAAATAACCTTTACCCTGATTGTTCATTTCGCGCTCCCATCTGCCCCGGCCCTTGTCCTTTTAATGGAGTTTTGTGGGCGTCACTACATGCAAATGAGCCATGTCGACGTGCTCTGTGCTGTATCAGTGAAACTTTTATAAATCTTTTAGTTCGGTTTTGTGGACACAAACATTTACACACAGCTTTACTGAAAGATTGATAAATAAGGCCAATTAATTGTATATGAGGGAGAAATCATCTGAAAAATAGATGCACTAATGACTGTGTTGGAGTGTAGAGCCGAGCATATGTGTGTCATGTAAAGGAATTTCACTTCTTTCTGTCGCATTTTTATATTTTTATATGTGCGGAAAAAAAACTCCCCATGTTAAAGGTAAAAAAAATGTCCAGTAGAGGGAGCTAGAGTAGTGTCAAGTGGAATACGTTCTCTTTCTCCTCAGCGAATGAGATCCAATATTGGACAGTGTTTAGTGTCGCCCCAGGTAATATAGAGGAACATATTAAAAATTATGGTATGATGCCATATCTCCTATTTATCATCCAAACAGAGATTGAAGGGAAAAATCCAGCTGGATTTCTTTTCCAATCTGATAACTATCCGAGTGTAGTTCTCATATTCCGATGAAAAGATTTGATTGACATTTCTCCGTCCAAGACTTGGACAGACGAGCATTAAAGCCGAGCCTCCATCCTGCAAGTTAAGAAGTTGTTTTCGGAATATTTTCACCCAAGCTGCTGATATGAATGAAAGAGACGAATAAATCATCATATTTGTATACATTTTTCTCTCTCCAGCTCTATTTCACGCTAAGGAAGTCCTATTACATTAAAATTTGTGCATCTGGCGTAATATTTCTGATAAGGAATAATCTTTTGCTTAGCTGAGGAGACACAAAGCCATGAGATTATCATTTCCATGTGGATCATGATTAATTAAATGATTCATAACGCTGCACAGAAAGTATTTAAAGAGAAAATTGGAAATATCGCATCTCTTGTTTATTAGGACCTGGGAATAAAACACGACAGCACATGCCATTTTAGGAAATGGAAGCGTTACTGTTACCATCCTGAAGCTTTTATAATAGATCACTTGATTAAAAAAAAAAATCTAATAACGGCACGTCCCGAAGTAATTCCACAGCAATTTACCACTGATTATATACGCTTTTTTAACTTTGTTAATAAATGACGTCATACTTTTCATCCGTTTGTAGTTTCTCTACAGTTATCACTCACATTTTCACATGAAATATTATTAATCTAGCAACAATTCACATTTTGGGAAATGTCTGTGTAAATACTTGAATAATTAGGGATAGGATTGTGTATGGACAATTTCCCCTTTCATCTAGAAACTGATTTATTCTGAGTATTTTTTGATTCTGAATTGGTTTCGAGAAAGTTTCATGTGTTATTACCGTAGTAAGTTTAGTTTATAGGTTTTATAAAGGAAATTGAAATTTATGTCCTAATGACGCATACACTGACTTGTATAGTACAATGCAAACGTTTTAGGCATAGAAACACTGTAGATCAGGGGTCTTCAACGTTTTCCAGGCCAAGGACCCCCAAACTGATGGTGAGATGGAGCGGGGACCCCCTAATTATATATATTGTATGAAATTGTGTTATATCAAACTGGTACCAAAACTTTCACGACCCCCATGCAGTACCTCCGCGGAACCCCTGTTGAAGACCTCCGCTGTAGAGCAAAGATGCCTTCAAAATAATGAAATTCCATGTTTCTACGTTTTTAAAAAATACCATAAAGAAAAGTAAATTAAACAAAGGCAATATTTGGTGTGACAAAAAAATTTGTGCAGTTTTATAAGGAGATGAGCTGCGAGTTGTATAGAGCATCTTACAGAAGCAGTCACGGTTCTTCTGGAGACGTTGACTGTCGCACTCACTTCTTATTTTTGCAGCAAAATCCAGCAGCCTTCATTGTGTTCTTTTTGTCTGAAAAAAGGTGTCTCTTACATAATAATAATAATCCATTTTAATTGTGTGGTGGAAAACTAATGTTAAAATGTTTTTTAATGTAGAAGTCATAAAACAAAGTTTGTACTGAAAAAAAAATAGGGTGTCTAAAACTTTTGCACAGTACTGTATATCAGGAAACAGTTTTCAGGGACAGAAAGTTCCACTTCAACTAGGGAAGGTTTAGCAAGTGACGTCAAATCAAAATTCATTTCAATTTAACACAATAAATGACAAATTCTGGCACACCCTCCCGTTAACCCCACCCCCACCCCCCTGCTCCATGTAACTCACTCAGCTCTCCTCAGTACTAATGATCTTTTTCTTAATGTAGCTCATCACTTTGCTCGCATCCGTGAACTCCTTTTCCTCTCCATTAAACATAATACGGAGACGAGCCGGAAACAGGATGCCGTATCGCACCCCCTGCCGGTTACAAAGCAACTTCCTGACCTCGTTGAAAGCCGCCCTGGCCTTCGCGACACTCGCGGTGTAATCCGGATAGATAGCAGTCGTCTCACCGTTATGCCGACGCGGAGCTCGAGCACATGCTCGACTCAGTACCTCAACACAGTCCTGATAGTAGTGGAGTTTGGCTATGATTAAAGTAAAGTAAAGTAAGTAAATTTATTTATAAAGCACATTTCATACAGCAAAGCTGACCAAAGTGCTGAACAGAATAAAAGAATAAAATAAACAGACTAAAAAGAAAATGGATAAAAATAAATAAAAACAGACAGCAGACAACATTAACTTTCAAAATTTGATCCAAAAGCCTGACAAAACAGATGTTTTAAGTCTCTTTTTAAAAATGATAATGGATGGTGCAAGGCGGATGTCCAGCGGCAATAGATTCTAAAGACGGGGTGCTGCAACAGAAAATGCTCTATCCCCCTTAGTTTTTAAACGCGAACGAGGGACATGTAAAATAAACCTATCAGAAGATCGTAGAGTTCTGATAGCTGAATGCGGCATAAGAAGATCCTTTAAATATAAAGGAGCTTGATTTATTAAGAGTTTTAAAAACAAACAGCAAAATCTTAAACTGGATGCTGGCGCGCGGTTTCCCAGCTTTCCTCAAATTCAAATCAAAATTCAATTCAATTTTATTTGTATAGCGCTTTTTACAACAGTCATTGTCTCAAAGCAGCTTTACAGGAATATAAACACAGTATACACACAGTAAAGGTGAGAAATTATCCCAACTGAGCAAGCCCAATTATCCCAAAATGGCTGCTCCCAGTATGAACAAAGTAGCACTTCATACCTATAGAGTTATTCTCTATATTAATTTCTTCAAATTGTTTTTATATTTGATCATTATACTGTTAGACATATTAAAGATGCAGTTCATGATGCTGGTGTCAGTTCAGAGATCAGATCCGAGCAAAAGTGATCCAGGGTCAGCGGGTTGGGAAGCACTACAGCGTCCACCACTTCCACTACTCTCCAGTCAAACAGTGACACACTGAGTGTGAGGGAGCAAGACGAGAAGGAGAAGATATTCTGACAGGATGACGAAGACGATGCTGATTCGACCGCTTTCTGGTTCCGGATAAGGTTCCGATTAAGCTGTCGAATGAGCACCAGAATATTGTGTAGTAGAAAAAGGGAAAATACGGTGTGGTATTGTAGAATACAGGAGTGTTCAGTGCTACATAACTAATAAAGACTTCACAGCGTGAAGTGAAATATATCCTGGTTTAAACTCTGTACTGCCAATACTTTCTAATCTGATCCTTCTTTGATTTTGTGTGTGTGTGTGTGTGTGTGTGTGTGTGTGTGGTGTGTGTGTGTGTGATTCTATCGTATTTCCGATAAGAGGCGCTCTTGTGTTCTGCCAAACCTTCACAGCCTATCCTAGAGGGTGGAATACATGAATTTTATTATTATTATAGCTGCGGTGAGAGGCTTATTGCTGCTGCCTTGGAAACGACCTCCCTGGGGCTCGGGGAAGGGGGCCAACGTTCAGTAGGAAGAGAGGGGCAGGAGTGGGCATGATAAGGGCCGAAACCCCATCTCTGAGGACTCTGTGAAGCAGACGAGACTGTCCGCCACTCGAACGAGGAGGGGGTTGCTCGGCGAAGGCGTGTGAGCACGGAGCGTGCGAGACCGCTACAGAAGAAGACGCCGATGTTAATCCAGTCCCGTTTGGTCATGAACCTTTCGATTGTTTCTGAGTTTTTCCCCTTTTCACATCATTACTTCCTGCGCTCCAGGGTGTGTGACTGCGCATTCAGACATCGTTAATGAGGAGACCGGGTTAACACTATTTTTAAATTGCGCCGCTTGGAACGTCTGTTGGGATTCGTTACGTTTATTAAAGATTCTTCAACCTTCGCCTTAAAATTAGGAATTAAACTTTGGGCCTGCTCTTTGCCCTTAATCAAATGATAAATCAAAGTGTTTTCTTCTCTCCAGGCTACAAGGAAGCAGCTGATGCATTTATTCATACTTTTTCGGTGTTAAGGTTCTCCCACACACGCGCACTCGGACAGCATCAGAAGGCGTTTGACTTGCGCACCAAATGATGGACAACTTTGAAAAGCACAGTACGGTGGAAAGCTGTGCTCATGCTGCGTCGCAGGGCAGCGTGACGCACTCGGAAGCAAGCGCTGTCCGGCTTTTTGGCCCGCACACGACCTCACGGACGCCCGCGATCGGGGGAGGAGGCGTACGCCATCCCTCCCACCCAGAGAGCACTAGTAGTTCATAACAAATAACTAACATTAGCCATTAGGATCCATGAATTGTTTTCCAACCCATAATGGTTAGTTTGAAGAGTTTGGGCTTGGCGATAACAACAGTTCTATGATTATAAGGGTGTAATACATATTTTGTACAAACATCCATCGATGTCAAGATAACTGTTCTGGTGGAAATTTTAGCGGGAAAAATGGTTCAAGACGCATCAGATCAAAGGGTTTGTGCGATAACTATAGTGTGGCATTAATATGATCCAGACCGCTGGAGGCCTGAGCTTTGCTTTCCTAACGAATAGGTGAGAACGCCCGCGTTTCCCTCAGATGGCAGAATCTAATCAGTGACCGAAATGGCCGAGCGAGTAGAGGATGAATTAACGAGCGAGAGAGGTGAGGTGTGAGTTAGAGAGAGAGAGAGAGAGAGAAAGACAGACGTAGAGGTCACCTCTGACTGTGTGAAAGCAGGAAGGGCTTTGTTAGCGAGTAAAGTGGTGGGGGAGGAAGAGAAGGAGGGGGAGAGAGAGGATGAGAGGAGCGTTGGAGAGAGCGATGAAAGAGGATGTGAAGTGGCTTGGGGGACGTGGTGTTTGATCAACAGCCTGATCTGAAACACACTACATCCATCACATGATGACTGAGGGCCATAATGAGATTGTTTTATACAGGAACCTCACAGAGCGGTTGGCATGAGGGAGAAGAGCTGTGTGTCACTCATGTGTACTGTCTGTTCCCCCCACAGGTGTCCACTGCACTCACGGCTTTAATCGGACAGGCTTTTTGATCTGCACCTACCTGGTGGAGAAAATGGACTGGAGGTGAGAGGCTGTGTGTGTGTGTGTACATGTATCATTTGCCCACCTATTCATAACCAGGTCTAGAATAGAAACGCAAAGATTCATCTGCCCTTTCCGTCCTCGCCATATCGCAGCGTCACAGCTTTCCGAAGGGAACGGTAGCTCCCATGTATCCCTGTGTTTAGATGGTGTCATGGACATGGACTTGTCTGTGGTATTGTGCTTCACCATACAACGCATACCTGTTCCACTACTTCTCGAGTAATCTCAAGTCAGGTTTGTTCAGAGAAGAAACGTAGATTTCACATGCTTAATGCAGTTCTTTTTTTTTTTCTTCCCTCAAAAGGAGGGGGAAGAAACCTGTAGGAGGATCCAAGTAGACAAAACTTTTTTCTTTTGCATTCAGGCCAAAGCAAGATTATTATTATTATTATTATTATTATTATTATTATTATTTTATGTTTTCAGGATGCCATTGTAGATTGTATAAAGGTCACCTAAGCTTACTAAGGTAAGCTTTGCTTAGCAGCTATATACAGTATGGCGATCATTATCTCTCTTCAGGACATCGAGTTCAGGATCCCCCCCCCGTGTGAGATCGTTGATGGGTGTCTGTAGGTGTAATGTGTACTCTTGGTGAAATCAGTCATATGACTGATGCTCTCTGTAGAGGAAGAGGTAATGGGGAGATTCTCCAAGGCCTTTGCGGTCCAGCATAAATTATTCATTGGCGATGTATTTAGGCTTTGAGCTGCAGCTGCAGGTGGCTCGGAGAAGGTCACGGCTGGATAGGAAGTGTGTGAATTCACAGATTGAAGTGACACACACCTGATTTTCTACGTTAATGTGATTTGTAGGAAGTCAGATCTTTTCGAATTAGAACTGATTTGTGGTCTGGGACCGGATGCATGTCCGCTATGTGGCCATGTGATGTTAATGGCGAGATCGGAATACACGTGGATTTTTCCCCCACGCGCATGCTCCACGGTGTCGTCGTCATCTAGCAACGGCAGCGTGTCAAGACAGCAGTGGAGGATAATAATAGATTTTAATAGATAATTAATGGATAATAGACTTGAGGAATGGAGAAATCTGTGATTTATGTAATATTTTTGGGAATCTTTAAGCAAAACTAAGGAGCCGACTAGTGCGGTGAAGCAATAAGCCGAGAAATGTAGTTATGAACATGACCTGTTTAAAAAAAATCAGATCAGGTCCAAACAGAAATGTGGAAATGTACCAGAAAAGCTTGTAACATGAACACGACCGTAATCGGCTCCTCCAGGAGTTTACGATCGCAGAAATGAACGCAAAATCAAGCAAACACCACAATGTTCGCAGGAGCTTGCAATGTTTCAAACTTACCGCGGATTTGGGCCAAGACGCGTCATGTGACATCATCACACCATGCATTCAACCAAAGTCCTCTACGATTCACGTGCGTCTAACATGAGTACAGATAAAAGGTCTCATTTACCAACAAACCTCACTGTGAAAGAGCGTGCAGTAACACCCACCACAGACAAACTCACATGACCGAGTGTGCCCACGTTCGATTTCATGGGATTTGAGGATCAGGCGAAATGTCCAGACCCCATCTTGTAGCACGGCGATAGCAGATGAAGCCAAGTTAGTGAAGCTGTTTCTCTTTGTGTCGTTTAGCGTCGAAGCCGCAGTGGCAGCATTCACTCTCGCTCGCTCTCCTGGCATCTATAAAGAAGAGTACCTGAAAGAACTCTTCCGTCGCTACGGCGACGTCGACGACGCTCCACCTGCCCCAGAGCTTCCCGATTGGTGTTTTGAAGACGGCAACGATGACGTCGATGACGACGGAAACGTGATCGCTCAGGACTCTGGACCTAGCTCATCAGGCTCCAACTCGGGCAAGAAGAAAAGAGAGAAACTGAAACTGGTGAGAGATTTAGTTTTTTCTTTTAGTTTTTCCATGAATAAATGGGTCTTGCCAAAGTTTTGATTCTGTTTAAACTGTTGATACCTCACACTGGCCTTTATCTTTATTGGTGAGTAAAGATTGCAGGTAGGAATTGAGGGCTCCTTTATAACAATCCTAACTATGTGGCGTTATATTATAATTAATCCTAATTGGGCGGCTATGGCTCAGTCGGTAGAGCGGGTTCTCCACTAATCCACTAACCGTGGGGTTGGTGGTTGGAATCCCGGCCTGGGTGATTCCACATGCAGAAGTGTCCTTGGGCAAGACACTGAACCCTAAGTTGCCCCCGATAGCAAGCTAGCACCTTGCATGGCAGCTCTGCTACCATTGGTGTGTGAGTGTGCGCTCATTTGTAAGTCGCTTGTAAATGTAAAATTATATTTCTGTAACGCTGCTTTGAGACAATGTCCATTGTAAAAAGCGCTATACAAATTAATTAATTAATTATGTACAATATTGTTTCCAACATTTCAAAAATCTGGATTTAGCACTGCTTTTGTTTTGTCCTAATGAGTCAGTAGTGTTGGGCAATTTTCCCCATTAATTCAGTTCATTCGAATGAATGTTTTACCATGATTTACGTTTTAAATGTTTTAACTGAGATTATATCTACAGGTATGTATGTATCACTGAGGACTGGGCTCATAGCAAAGAAAGGTTCAAGTATCACTTCAGAGATATGGAATCGGTACAGGTTTGAAAAGTCAGATGAACAAAAATATAATGCGGCATTACATCCTAAGCGGTGACTCGCCCGTTGGAATCCCGTCATTTTCGACCTCGGCACGTTCGACAGACGAAGTGGGAAATGATGCCGCCATGTTCGTATTTTGTTAGCAACAAGCTTGGCAGCTAACTCGGCTGAGTGACGTATATTTTCTTTTTAAACCGTATAGTCAGTGGTTTTTTTTTTTTTTTAAATTTAACAAACAAATACATCTGTCCATTAATCTAAAGCGAATACTTTTACTCGTTTAAAAGTACGACGTTTTGATGCTTTGCACAACGCTGATTCGACGACGCTCCGTAAACGGGGAAGGAGCTGCTCGGTTGCAGTGCAATTTCACGGCACAAAAGATATGTTCCCCGTTTTATAGCGTTTATATCATTTAGCAAATCGAGCAAGCAATATATTATTTTTTTATAAAATGTATTTAAATATAAAATATCCTTTCTTTAAAAGAACCATTGTTTGTACTACTTGCTATAGATGGTGCTGTCACAATTTTTTTTTTACCCGTCTGTATTTAACATCTACGTCTAAATTACAAGTCCATTCTAATACATTTTAAAAAGTGTAATTTTTCTATTGCGTTACGTAAGAACAAAAACAATTTCAACAGTAATAGAGTTCAAAAAGTTGAAAGTCTGGGTGTTTTTTTTTTTGAGTGAGTACAACTAAAAGCGGAATATATGATGTTCCTGAGCGGCTTTGAGTCTCCCTGACAATCCTAAAATGAAGTTTGATCACACGGTGACGGCCAGCATCCAATCAGAGGGGCGAGAGGGGGGTGTGAGAGTACACACAGTCGGTATGATGCTATAAAAGAAAAGCGACCCGAGGTGATTGCCTAGACCTCAACACATGAAATATAAAAGGGTTATTGGACTTTTTTTTTTGTTTTACATTTATTCATTTAGCAGACGCTTTTATCCAAAGCGACTTACAAATGAGACACACTCACACACCAGTGGGAGCAGAGCTGCATGCAAGGTGCTAGCTTGCCATCGGGGGCAACTTAGGGGTCAGTGTCTTGCCCGAGGACACTTCGGCATGGGATCACCCGGGCCGGGATTCGAACCACCAACCCTACAATTAGTGGATTAGTGGACAACCCGCTCTACCGACTGAGCCACAGCCGTTTTATTTTGTGTTTTATTTTATTTTATATAATCAATTCCTAAAAGGTTTAATTTTTCACTTGAATTCTATTGGTTGCTGTCTCACTTTAAAGGTGGAAAGGATCTGGCCCGATCTATCTTTTTTCCATCATAAAAAACCTGAAATCTCTACAGGGGTGCGTAGACTTTTTACGTCCACTGTAACGGGGCGGTCGGGTTTTTCTCCCAGAGAGGACGAAATCCCCATTAAAGCTCCAGTTGAAAATAGCAGTCAAAGCTGAGCAAGTAGCTTTCACGCTCTCTAATCCACTTTCCTTCCTTTCTTGACTCGTACTGCTGCCCCGAGCTTTAGCTAGACTTTTAATTCAACTGGATCCAGACCATAAGTTGTTCTGTGATCTCAGTTAAGGGAAGGTTTTTGTTACAGAAGTCACGTCTAATTCCTCAGGACTATAATGAAGACCTCATAGCGTTATAATTGCAGCAGCTTCCTGCAGCAGTCTCTCTCGTTAGAATAGTTCAATTAGCGAGGATATCCCCTGTAGTGCCCGTACTGAAATGTGAAATCACGGCACCATATATCCCAGGCTCTTAATGGCTGCAGAAAGCAAATCAAGCAAGTCTCAGGTTTTTTTTTTTAATCTACAGGGATCCATTTTTCTTTTCTAGTGATTAGTCAATTAGTCATTGCCTCTCCTTGCTTGGCAGAGCCACTTGTGTAGGAGGCTGTGACAGGCATGTGTGGCTCTTAACTCTGATCTAGTTTGTTTTTTTTGCTCTTTTGATAGTCCACATTTCCTTGGAGTTGGATGAAATATCCATGGAAGTTCTCTACAAGACAATAATAGAGATTGTGCACTGTAGTGACAGCTCAGACCAAATGTTTAGCCATGACCAGCTCCCACCCACTAGTTAGGTCTCTTCTGTCACATGCCTGCTACCAACCCGGGAGGGACAAGGCGATCACGTGCTCCCCCCGCACCACCTGACGTGATGCAGACATCCAAACAGCTGCCCATGTTGCATCATGGAAGGAAAGTGCTATGTGCACATTTCCTCATACATCAGCTCAGAGACGCCTACGAGTGGCGAGCTCACATTGCCAGAACAGCTCTGGACGATGACTCTCGATGTCGCCCGTTTCCTGCGAACATGGAGATGGGAAACCGGTTCCCAAGTACAGTAACTACATTGACTTACGTGATCACCGCATCACTCGCAAGGTTTGCTCTGCTAAATCAAACCCGAGCTCTGTGATGGTTCCTTACTCTACACTGTGATTAAAATGCATCTAAACAGCTGGACTTTTCTAAGATTTGGCCTATATTTCTGAAATAACTGGCTGTCGAATGAAATAATCTCGGGCTTTGTACAGCCCACTTACAATCACAATAAAACAACGTAACCGAAGAAACCCTTAACCTTTAACAGCACTAAATTCAAGTGTTTTTAGTTTTTTTTTGTATTTAAAAAAAAAAAATAAATGGTTTATTCCAGTCTCAAGAGACAGCGGGAGGTGATTACGCTCTAACCTTGTGCACTAAAAGCACTGTGCTGGTGGCTGCGCATGTGTTTTGCTTCGATAGTGATGTTTTCCCGCGTGTTTTTCACTCCGATAAGTGGATTATCCTCCTCGTTTTTTTCAGCTTTTCTGACAAGGGATCATCCTGAGGTCATGGCATGATGAGTAGAATTTTTTTTAATAAGCCAAGGAGATAAAATGTGAAGCTTAATTGCCGTTGTTCAGCTGTTTAAAAGAAAACCAAAGGTGGCATATGAGACTTATAAATCGGGAAAGGAGCAGGACTGTGACTTTCACTTGTGTTATAATTTTGTAGGTTTGCTCCGCTTGACTCCCCCCCCCCCCCCCCCTCTCTTTCAGGGTGCCGTGTTTCTGGAAGGCGTCTCGGTCAAAGGAGTGACTCAGGTGACCACTCAACCCAAACTGGGGCAGGTTCAGCGCAAATGTCAGGAGTACTGCGAGTGGGGAAAGTAAGTGCTCATGTTGGAACATTACATTTACATGTGTGTGTGTAGGCTTTTCAGCTTTTCCCTCCATGTTGGAGGAGAAAATAGGATCAGATGAGTTTTTATTTACTTTTTTCTTTCTTCTTTTCCCCCTGATTCACTGTTATCAATTTTCTAGGCAGCACGATCTAGTCTGAGCTTTTCAGTGTGGCATTTCATTGCCTTTGGGTAGGTCAGAGTGCGCTTCTCCTGCAGCAGAAATGGAGCTGCTCGTGGCCACATCATCCACAAACGGCTTCATTCTCGTCTACGGTAAACAAAGGTTTACTGGTTTGCACAGATTTTTACAAAAGCAATACAAGAAACTTGAGACAAATTGAATGTTACACACAAATTATTATTATTATTATTATTATTATTATTTTTTGTATTGTTTTTCTTCTTATTATTATTAGTATAATTTTTTCCCATCTCCGTCTCAGAGGAATTTCCATCGCAGAATCCCTACTCTATTAGCGTACCCTGTTTAAGTACTTCGCAAAAATGTTATGCTTTCAAACGTTCAAACATTTACTGTCATGTTAGATCATCTCCATCGCATTGCTACTTAAGCCAGTTAGAAGGGAAGGAAAGCTCACCTCTGTATATTCACATAAGCCATAATTATGTAATAACGGAACAACGTGCTTATGAGTTTGCGTTAAACTTCTGGCTGTCCGGATGCACGCAGTCTGTTACACAGGGGAAATATTGGGTACAGACACCTCCCTGGGGAAACTAATACCGTCCAAATGGGGCTTAAGGAAAATTCATGACTATAGGTGTATGACACATTTGTAATTCTAGTTGTGTACAGGTACAGTCCCCTCTGAAAGTATTGGACGTATTGGCAAGGCCAGCCAAGACGAGAGTTTAGAATTGCGAGAATTTCGTGGTATTTATATGTAAACGTGTTCAACGACATAGAATGTAGCACATTTTGTATCATACCACCCAGAAACCTCTCTCGTGGACGATAAACGTAGCTATAAAAGTTTAAGAAGGATGGTATGCTTGCTGTGTGCAAGCCTGTCCCTCCGGTTGTTTTACCTTAAAGAGCTTAAAAAAAGAACAGATTTTCTCCCCTAAGTGTCACACTTTAAACAGGAAAAGTCTTTCTGTCATGTCTCTATAGGGCATGATGGGGTAGTGGCAGCCTTGCATCAGTGGGAAGTTCTGTGACACACTGTATCACCACAAATAGCTGCCTTTCTCATTTCGTCCCACTGAAACGTCTTCCAAACTGTCTAAAAGTTTTAGTGGGGGCTTAATAGATGACAGCTCCTTTGTGGAATAAGAACAGCTTGTCTCCGAGGCTGTCTCCAAGTTCCTGTTGATTTCATCTAGAGAGGTGAACAATAGCCGCAGATCTCTCTCAAACTCGTGAAAGGTTACATCCGTTGTTATGGCCGAGCGAGGGACAGTACGAATCCTGATCTAACGATGCCTCTGTCATGTGTCCGTTTCTCATCAGCTAATTGTGCCCGTTAAAAGAGACGATCATTTCCTACACAACGCAGACAATAACGTTAGAAACTCTTTCTGCTAGTGGAAATCACAGGAAATGTGTGCGACTCGGTTAGAGGTAGTTTTTGAGGAAAATACTGTTTTCAAGGTGGATTTTGAGGCAGTTTTTCATCATAAATCAATAATCATAAGAATCAGTACTTCACTGACTCCGCGTAATGAGTCCTCTACTTTTAGCTCTAGAATTTGAGGTGACCCCAGAGTTCCTAGGTCTAGATTAAGAGTTCAATCTGAGGTCCTAAGCTCTAGAGTCCCAAGTTGAGTCCAGAGTACCTAGCTCTAGAGTCATGAGTCAGCTTGAATAGACGAGTCAGAAGGGTCGGGAGGGTTACTTTAAAAAACATTATTCCGTTACAGTTACAAATGACTTCATAAAAAAAACGTAAACCGTAAAGTGTTCCAAGTATCACAATATGAAAGTGATGTCATCTGATTACTTCCTCTTGGATTACTTCAAGGTTACTTGTAAATAAAGGCAAGTGGAACGCAATATGCTTTAATTTAAACACATTCAGTGTTTGGATTTGTTTGACTGGTGAGAGAACCCGAACTATAATCATGCAGCTTTCTATATTGAGTATAAATTCTATAAAATAAATAAATAAATAAATAATAATAAAAAAAAAAAAAACCATGCACCAGATGATTTTTTAAAAAGTGCCATATAATATAATATATGACTAATTGACTATTTATATCCCTATGTTTTACTTTATCAGATGGTTAGTAGTAATATTGATCCCAGCACGGTTAGGACAGGCACGCCTTTTAAGATTTATTAGTTGGAACGTCATAGATATGGGTAATCCTGTTAAGAGATCTAAGGTTTATATATATTTTATATATTTGAAACTTTTAAAAACTCTGATATAGTATTTTTACAGGAGACTCACCGTTGTATTAAAGATCATAGGTTATATTGCCCTTGAGTCCAATGCCTGTTGTTGGGTTTTATAATATTTATACAACCAGCAATAGTTAGTGTAGCCATCATGTGCCGAGGTGATTGGGGGGAGGGGGCGGGATGAAAATAATATCATATATAAATGAATCATATATAAATCTTGCTGGGGGGGGGTGTTACCTGGGTTAAAAGTTTGATTATGTATGGATTTATGAAAATGAATCATGTGTAATTAAATCACATGTACATGAATCATAAGTAAATTAATCAAACTTTCCTGGGTGGGAGGGGCTGTTATCAGGGTAAAATATGTTGATTCTGTATTGATATATTTTGTTGTACTCTGAAAAATGTATGAGAATCAATAAAAATTGTTATGGGAAAACAAAGTGCCATATAAGAATGAACTTCCGTTGAAAAGATGTTTAAAGCACACACTTTCTTTCAATCATCCTGTCGTGTATGTTTGTGTACGTGTGTGTACGTCGGGTCTGCTTTTACGGCGTCAGCATTTTCATCCGAGATGACTTAGTGGGACGTGACCGTGTTGTAGTTCACATGCACGAGACGCTGCTTGTGTTAACGGCGTATTTATGGAGCACGCTGCGATTCCATCATCACCTGCTTGTTTATGCTTTTGAATATCGCCCATTTTCTCGCAGTCCCACAGTCTTTTTCCTGAAATGGTTCTTTCCGGTAATGAAATCCGTTTCTCCTGCTTTTTCTCTGCCCTCTTTGGAACTAAAGTCACAAAACTTATTCTCTTCGTGTGATGATCCATTCCCGAGCCATGCAAACTCTTGAATCCAGTCTTAAAATGACTTTCTGTACTTTTACTTGGGCATTCATTGATTGACACGGACATATGATCCTCCATGTCTCCGTCGCACTCTCTCTCTCTCTCTCTCTCTCTCTCTCTCTCTCTCATGCTGGCACAGCTGGGAAATACAAAAAAATCTGTCCATGTCTTTGCAGGACTGGCTTCCCTGGAGCTCAGCCCGTGTCCATGGACAGGCGCAACATTCATCTTTTGGAGCAGAACGGCTACAAGGTTAGCTGGAAGGCAGATGGAACACGGTGAGCTGCGCACACACACACACACATACTCACTTGAGCAGCACACTGAAGGCACACACACACCTGAGCATCACATCGAAGGCACACACTGATGCGCACACACGTACACACATGACTCTTTTAGTCACTTAGGTTGGAGCTGAACACAGCATCACTACTTGAAACTGACTCCGAATAAAGACATTCTGCTTCACCTTCACTGAAAATCAGCAAATATGATTTGAATAAGATTCAGATCTGACGTTAGATTCTATAGACATTTCTTCTCCGGTTTGTTCTAGTGTACTTTATCGATTGGAGTTCTCAGTATCTCACATTACTGAAGATCAGCTCGTATACTGAAGAACAGAAGTACAGAGGCAGGGTAGACTCCTGGGAGGTTGTACTTCCTGGGCGATATGGCAAGATGCATCATGATACTCGAGATGTTTGTAATAATTAATTCATAAAACTGTTTACAAAAATTACCATATTTTCTGCACCATAAGGCACACCGGATTATAAGGCGCAGTCTCAATTACAGGGTCTATTTCTGTACTTGACCAATACATAAGGCGCACCGCGTTATAAGGTGCATGCTAAAACATACAGTGTTACGCCTCGGCCAGCAGATGGCATCCCAGCATGAACTAACTCTAGACACTTGACTAATTGTTTTTTTATTTGGTTGGATTCGGTGATGATATCCCAGCTGTGTTGTGTTTGGTTTGATTATGTTGGGTATTTAAACCCCTTGGGGCTAAGAGCACATTGCGCGTTATTGTTCTTTGTTTGAAGGTCTGTCTGAGTGTTTGCCGAATGAAGCCAGTATGGTTAGCCTTTGTTGAAGCCAGTATGGTTAGCCTTAGCCGGGGATGCTAAGTGGTGCTTGTTTGTTTGTTTTGTTTTTAAATAAAGATGGTTCTCCTGCACTTACTTATTGCCTCCAACGTCGTGACAACGGTCTACAAAAAAAAAAGGTAACGGAAGCAAAACAGTGAGTTAAGTAGGACTTTATTCAACAAATGTTGTTTTGCAGCATACCGGTAGTATACCTACCGGAGGCGTGGCGGAGGTAAGCATACGTACGTACCGTACGTATTACGTAATGTTTTCTGATTGGTTTATCGCTGCCAGCAAAGCGGAGCGTTTACCAAAGTCGTACAACATTTGTACAGATTTTGGAACTCAGTCCACACATAAGGCGCACCGGATCATTAGGCGCACGGCTGATTTTTGAGAAAATTTAAGGCTTTTAGGTGCGCCTTATAGTGCGGAAAATACGGTATACAAACTTGACACGCTACCAGGGCTGTAAGGATACGGCATGCCACTTTGTTCAACACAGTGCTCTCGAACACATTAACGCATCGGCACGTTGCATGGTAGTCGGTTATTCATCATAAAATAGAGCTTTTATTATATGAGGTGTAATATCTTTTAAAATTGAAAACACTCATCCTGTCTTTCTTTCTTCTGAGGCAAGACAGAATGTCCTGGCTAAGACCTGGCAACCCTTCCCACCAGCGCACATATGCTCTAATGTTTAATGAGCCATGTTTCATTTTGCTACACATCGTGCCATAAAAGGTTTCCATTATCATACGTTTACAAGCTTGAATTTGATTCACTTTAAAATGGAGCAGCCATTCTGAAGTATCGAAATCCTGGCGAATTTGAATTTTGTCTTGTTACACCCTTACGAGGTAGATAGTGAGTTGTGCGAGTTCGAGTCTAGAGAAAATGAGCGTATGCTCAAGCTTTAGATATAGAAATCAAAACAACGTTACTACTAATTGCAGTTTGCTTGAGGACAGCTCCCACCATCTCGGAGAACTTGGATCCCTGCTTGGAACTTGGATCCCTGCTTGGAACTTGGATCCCTGCTCGGAACTTTGATCCCAGCTCGGAACTTTGATCCCGGCTCGGAACTTTGATCCCTGCTCGGAGCTTCGATCCCTGCTCGGAACTTCGATCCCTGCTCGGAACTTCGATCCCTGCTTTAAACTTAGCCCGATGGCGTGATTAGTGACGTGATTTTTGAGTTTCACTGTAGGAATAATAAACAGAAGATAACATGGACATTATTGTGTAACTTGGATCCCTGCTTGGAACTTGGATCCCTGCTTGGAACTTGGATCCCTGCTTGGAACTTGGATCCCTGTTAGGAACTTTGATCCCGGCTAGGAACTTTGATCCCGGCTCGGAACTTTGATCCCGGCTCGGAACTTTGATCCCGGCTCGGAACTTTGATCCCGGCTCGGAACTTTGATCCCTGCTCGGAACTTTCATCCCTGCTCGGAACTTTCATCCCTGCTCTGAACTTTCATCCCTGCTCGGAACTTCGATCCCTGCTCGGAACTTAGCTACCTGCTTTAAACTTAGCCCGATGGCGTGATTAGTGACGTGATTTTTGAGTTTCACTGTAGGAATAATAAACAGAAGATAACATGGACATTATTGTGAAGAGTGCTGGGTCAGTCACTTAATGACCGTAACCGTTAATGACAATCACTTAATGGTTTATATCACCTTCACTGTGTGTTTATTGAGAAAGTAAATTGTGTGATCCTGCAGGAGTAAATAAGGCCATTTTAATGAACTACAGTCATAATAAAACCTCACACTTTATTATATTTATATATTTGTATTAATGCAATAGCAGTATTGTAGTTTTCCGTTAATTAATCCAATACAGTAAAATGAATCCATTACGGCAGGGGTCCCCAACACCCACGCTACGGACCGGTACCGATCCGTGGGTTTTTTGGTACTGGGCCGCACAGAAAGAATAAATAACTTTACATTATTTCTGTTTTATTTATTTTATTTTTAGTCTGAACGATGTTTTATTTTGCAAAAATGACCAGATTCTCTCCGTTACATCTGTCTATGACTCACTCCTGACGCATGTCAAGACGCTTGTCTCGGTCATGTGATATGTTACTGTTAAAAATAATGGCGCGATGTTATGTGGACGCTGCTAATAAAGTTGCGATTTCACATTGGATTCACATTTTTTATTATTTTTAAGTACCCCAGTTTTTATGCCGGTCATATCATTTTATTTTGTTGTATTTATCCGCCACACCTTAAAGGCTGGTCTGTGAAAATATTGTCTGGTATTAATCCGGTCCTTGGTGCAAAAAATGTTGGGCTGCATTATGGTTAAATGAACCCCTCACGGTTAAATCAATCCCTTACGGTAAAATGAACCCATTATGGTAAAATGAACCCCTTACGGTAAAATCAATCCCCTACGGTTAAAGGAACCCATTACGGTTAAAGGAACCCATTACGGTTAAATCAATCCCTCACGTTTAAATCAATCCCTCACGGTTAAATCAATCCATTACGGTTAAATCAATCCCTTATGGTAAAATGAACCCATTACGGTTAAATCAATCCCTTATGGGTAAATGAATCCATTACGGTTAAATGAATCCCTTATGGTTAAAGGAACCCATTACGGTTAAAGGAAAGCATTACGGTTAAAGGAACCCATTATGGTTAAAGGAACGCATTACGGTTAAAGGAACCCATTATGGTTAAAGGAACGCATTATGGTTAAAGGAACCCATTATGGTTAAAGGAACCCATTATGGTTAAAGGAACCCATTACGGTTAAAGGAACCCATTACGGTTAAATGAATCCCTTAAGGTTAAATCAATCCCTTACGGTAAAATGAACCCATTACGGTTAAATCAATCCCTCACGGTTAAATCAATCCCTTATGGTAAAATGAACCCATTACGGTTAAATCAATCCCTTATGGTAAAATGAACCCATTACGGTTAAATCAATCCCTCACGATTAAATCAATCCCTTATGGTAAAATGAACCCATTACGGTTAAATCAATCCCTTATGGTAAAATGAACCCATTACGGTTAAATGAATCCCTTACGGTTAAATCAATCCCTTATGGTAAAATGAACCCATTACGGTTCAATCAATCCCTTACGGTTCAATCAATCCCTTACGGTTAAATCAATCCCTTATTTTAAAATTAACCCATTATGGTTAAATGAACCCCTTACGGTTAAATCAATCCCTTATTTTAAAATTAACCCATTACGGTTAAATCAATCCCTTACGGTTAAATCAATCCCTTATGGGTAAATAAACCCATTACGGTTAAATGAAGCCATTACGGTTAAATCAATCCCTTATGGTAAAATTAACCCATTACGGTTAAATCAATCCCTTACGGTTCAATCAATCCCTTACGGTTAAATCAATCCCTTATTTTAAAATTAACCCATTACGGTTAAATCAATCCCTTACGGTTAAATCAATCCCTTATGGGTAAATGAACCCATTACGGTTAAATGAAGCCATTACGGTTAAATGAATCCCTTATGGTTAAATCAATCCCTTACGGTTAAATTAATCCCTCACTGTTAAATGAATCCTTTACGGTTAAATCAATCCCTTATGGTTAAATGAACCCATTACGGTTAAATGAACCCATTACAGTTAAATGAATCCCTTACGGTTAAATGAATCCCTTACGGTTAAATGAATCACTTATGGTTAAATCAATCCACTACGGTTAAATGAATCCCTTATGGTTAAATGAATCCCTTACGGTTAAATGAATCCTTTAACGGTTAAATCAATCCCTTATGGTTAAATGAACCCATTACGGTTAGATCAATCCCTTACGGTTAAATGAACCCCTCACGGTTAAATCAATCCCTTACGGTTAAATGAACCCATTACGGTTAAATCAATCCCTTACGGTTAAATCAATCCCTTACGGTTAAATGAATCCCTTACGGTTAAATCAATCCCTTATGGTTAAATGAACCCATTACGGTTAAATCAATCCCTTACGATTAAATGAACCCCTCAAGGTTAAATCAATCCCTTACGGTTAAATGAACCCATTACGGTTAAATCAATCCCTTTTGGTTAAATCAATCCCTTACGGTTAAATGAATCCCTTACGGTTAAATGAATCCCTTACGGTTAAATGAATCCCTTACGGTTAAATGAATCCTTTACGGTTAAATCAATCCCTTATGGTTAAATGAACCCATTACGGTTAAATCAATCCCTTACGGTTAAATGAACCCGTTAGGGTTAAATCAATCCCTTACGGTTAAATGAACCCCTCACGGTTAAATCAATCCCTTACGGTTAAATGAACCCATTACGGTTAAATCAATCCCTTACGGTTAAATGAACCCATTACGGTGAAATCAATCCCTCACGGTTAAATGAATTCCTTATGGTTAAATCAATCCCTTACAGTAAAATGCTAAGGTGGTCATATAACGTGATGAATGAACGCTCCGGGGTGACAATTTTATCCTTTAGCATTTTATTGTTTACACTTCAGGTGGATTTTACTTGTATTTGCATAATATTATATAAACTGAATTTGATTTTGAAACGCCACAACTTCTTGTCAAATCATTATGCAATCGGACTCACCTTCCAGCCAGCCAATCAGCATTCGCCTGATGCACTGCACTAAAGAGACGCACGATGCGTGGTGGGAAGAGAGAACACCACCGTCAGCGGTGACAGTCCGTCGCGCATTCGATTGAGTACCTCGTGCTCGCCCGGTGATACAGTACGTACTGATCGGTACAGGTGTGTAGCACGAATACAATCCGGACATGCTGCATCTGGTGGCATTGTCATGTGACCTACGGCATCATCATAACCGCAAAAACTCAAACAGCCCCCCAGATTAGAGCAACTGTTTCTTCTTGTTTAAACAGTTTACCACAAGGAACAATGTTTAATACCTACAGCTAGCACTTAGAGTCGCCGCACTGCCTTCTGCGGTTTTGGATTGGAGAAAAGTCGTAGGTCAAGTGGGAATTTCTCACCTACTGTTTTCTGAATACTGGGAACTTGGACGTACTACTCCTTGGATGTACTGCTCTTCGCTTATTTTGGAGTAGGGTAGTAGGGATATTCGAACGCTCTGCGTCTCTACATGCCACGTTTACCCACGATCCCCGTCTCTGCCTTGTGATGCAAAGACACCTTGACACAAAATTATAAATCAGCCTTGATTATGTCTTGGCAGCAACGTAGGTCACAGGAAGTTAAGTCTGTTCATGAGCTTATGTTTTGGGTTTATTCCCGAGTCGCGCGGTGGATTTCCCGTTTAGTTTCCGCTGCAGCTCCAGCCTGCGTTTATTTACCCAGAGGGATTGTTTGGGCTGATGACAGCATGGCAAAGCGAGTTGTCCTGTTCTGTCCTGTTTAGAGCTAAACACACTGCTTCATACTGCCTGCTTTTAATGAAGTGCTCAGCTTAAACACAACTATCCGAGAGCGGAAAACGCTGTTCGTGCTTACAGAGTGTTATTTCTCGCTCTACTGCTCTCCTCACCTATATAATAAGAAGTGGGACATGTGTTCATGCTGCAACCTCAGACAACCATACACACATACACTAACAGGATGACACTCGCACGTTGATGCCTCCACTTTCTGCTGACGGCCGTCACACACTTCTGGTGGATTTTCATTAAGCAGCTCTGCTCCTCATGGTGGGGAGCTGTGACACACACACACACAGCACAGACAGGACCTCACTGCCTAATGGTCACTCATTATCTCTGAGAGAGTCTATGTGTGCAATCGGAGACCTGAAGACTGGTACTGCCTGTCAGAGCAACCAGAAGAGTGGGTGAGACAGCGGGAAAGAGAGAGACCGACAGATTTAGAAAGTGATGAACAGAGATTTAATGATAGGCAAAGAGATTCATAGACAGACCGATAGCAGAGACTGACACAGAAGAAGAGTGAAAGACAGAGTAATAGTAAGACAGATGCGTAGAGAGACTGATGGAGAGAAAGACACAGAGGCAAATGAGTGAGGAAGGAGTGATGGTGAGCAATGGAGGGAGAGAGAAAGCAAGTGATTGAGGGAAAGGAAGCAAGTGATGGAGGCAGAGAATGGGAGAGAAATGGAGGGAGAGAGAAAGTGATTGAAGGAGAGAGAAAGTAAGTGATGAAGGAGAGAGAAAGTAAGTGGTGAAGGAGAGAGAAAGTAAGTGGTGAAGGAGAGAGAAAGTAAGTGGTGAAGGAGAGAGAAAGTAAGTGGTGAAGGAGAGAGAAAGTAAGTGGTGAAGGAGAGAGAAAGTAAGTGGTGAAGGAGAGAGAAAGTAAGTGGTGAAGGAGAGAGAAAGTAAGTGGTGAAGGAGAGAGAAAGTAAGTGGTGAAGGAGAGAGAAAGTAAGTGGTGAAGGAGAGAGAAAGTAAGTGGTGTAGGAGAGAGAAAGCTAGTGATGGAAGGAGAGAGCAAGTGATGGAAGGAGAGAGAAAGCTAGTGATGGAAGGAGAGAGAAAGCTAGTGATGGAAGGAGAGAGAGCTAGTGATGGAAGGAGAGAGAAAGCTAATGATGGAAGGAGAGAGAAAGTAAGTTATGGAGGGAAGGAAAGTGCAAGATGAGATTACATGAGCGATGGAAGGAGAGAAAGTAAATGATGGAAGAAAAGTAATCATATACCTCTATGGTGCAGCTATACAGTATATGACCAGGCTGATAAGCTGTAAATGTGTACAGAGCTTTCCGCCCTCTTCCTCATACATGAACTCGCAGATGCTGTTGATTGATTGGTCTCACTCTGATCAACAGGAGAGGGCATGACGTGCATCCCACCAAAAGCACATGTCCAGTTTAGCTCTCTTGGCTCTCGGCCATGTCATGGCCGTGCTTTCAAACTGTGTCTTTTTTCTGCTGCTCCTCTTGGGAGCTGTGTTTATCCTTTCTTTATCTTGTCATAATGATGACGCTGTGCTGCTGGCTCTGCCTGCCTGGTGCTGTCTCGAAAATAACCTGGGTTTTGATGAATCATGCTGGTCTGTCCTTATAGTTCTGACTCTGCAGCACATTTCTAAATACAGCAGCTACTTCAAGTAGCGCTAAGACAATCATGAACACTTGGCCTGCTCTAAACCAACTTGTGCAGGCAAATGCTGTAACTTCATATCATACGAAATGAATAGAGCTCTATTTGTGAGATCCAACGATGCGTTTTCATGAAATGCAAGCAAGGCCCCCTTTTTAAATAATAATTTAAAAAATGTAATTCCGGATGAGAAATCACATTTGTGGGAGGCTTCAGCCCAGCAGCAGCATGACTGCTTTAGTATTCTGGCCCTTGGCTCCATCCGTAATACGTGCCTGAATATTTCATGAGGTGCAGCTCTTGGAGAATTTTACAGATAGGTGCACTCGTTCACAGGCAAGAGCAACACGTGCACAGACTGCTGCCCATCAGAGAAGAGAGGAAAAAACGCGAATTTCAGAGAAAGGCTGTTTTGAAAATCTTGTCGTATTCGAGTCGCACCTCATAAATCACTACGTTTCATTCGTCTTTAGTTGTGTGTAAAAATGAACAAGCATTTCTAACTGGATGTATATGAGTACCACATCGGTTTAAAGTGGAGGGGGTTAAGCATTTGTGCCAAATAGTAAGGAGTGAAAAAGCTTAAAAAATTAATGTGCTATTTTATTGAGTGGAAAATATCATAAAAGAATGACAAAACAACGACAACAATATCAGTAATAATTATAGCAGTAAGCAGCCTTTACGGGGCCTTACACACAATTGTGCAGACAGGTCTTAAGGTTATATGATCCGAAGTTGATGGTTCTTGGGTGTAATTGGTAATTTAAACACTGAATAGATTCAAGCATTTCTACATGTTGAAACTTTTGACCTATAGGTGGCACTGTCGTGAAATTTGTTGTGTAGCGTCTGGTCTTAGTCCTGATGACGCCTAACAAGTTTTGTGACAATGCGTAAAGTCTTTAATGAGAGACATCGTTACTTCCTGATTGGCGACTTCATAGCCAGATTTGTTGACTTTTTACAAGCGAAAGGTTTATAAAATAAAAAGGGGTTCCACAACTTTTTTGCGGATTGGTTTGAAGATGTTATGAGCCAAATTGGGTGAAATTTTGATATTGTAGAAATAGTGAATTAATTTAAATTTTTTTTACAAATCCAAGATGGCTGAAAAATCTGATTAGACAGAAATTGACGTAGTAGTCAGTTGAACTCAGCACGGTCCAAGGAATCTAGGGACACTATTGCCATTGAATTTTTGGCCCCATGTTTCCAAAGTTATGGGTATAAACATACTAAAATTTGGCCAAGCTTTGACTTGTTGGGGCACTAGAGCTTTGGGCCCAGATTTGGTGTATTTGTAGCTGAATGTCACATCTTTTCACAACACGGTTCTGTGGGCTGCCACGAACACCCTAGCCATAATAATAATAATAATAATAATAATAATAATAATAATAATAATAATAATCCATAGAAAAACAAAAGGTGCCTTGCACAGTTTGCTCTCGGCCTCTAATAATACTGATGATGATGATAGTAATAATAATCAATCGAAAAACAGTAGGTGCCTTGCATAATATTAATGATGATGATGATAATGATGATAATCCAAGGAAATACATTAGATGCCTAATAAAAATGATGATTATGATTGACAATAATAATAATAATCTCCTTGGCATCCTACCATCTTCAGGATACGATGGTGTAGCATCCGTTTCGGGTGAATTTATTTGAACCTTCTCGAGTGGCTGTGTAAGCCAACCCGTGAGTGGCAGTCCCGGTTGCAGTTGCCGCAGACAAAATGAGTCGCATGCTGTGGCTGAAATTGCCGCACCTTCCTCCTGTCTTTCTAGTCAGCAAGGTGCTTAAACCTGTCCTTCTCTGCTTTCTGAGTGCCCCGTCTAACGGCCAAACACCAGGCTGTACGGTCTTCAGCGCTGGATTCCCACAAACTAGGATTGATGCCGCATAATCTCATGTCCTTCTTGCAGACATCTTTGAATCGCAGTCGGGGGCGTCCAGTTAGCCGTGAACCCTCAGCCAGCTCACCATACTGAATATCTTTGGGAATGTGACCTGGATCCATTCTTCTAAAGTGGCCAAGCCAACGGAGACGCTTCTCACGAAGCGATCACGAAGATAGCACAAGCATTACAAATAAACTTAAAAAACCATTGTGGGTATCACCCTCAAAGTGCGGGCCTGGTGGAAAGAATGAATGGCACTATAAAAAACAGACTAAAGAAATGCATGGAAGAAACGGGGCGACAATGGACACAGTGC
>JAFFST010047158.1:4578-22117 GCA_022414735.1 Noturus placidus | reverse complement strand
TTCAGGGTCTTGCCCAAGGACACTTCGGCATGGGATCACCCGGGCCGGGATTCGAACCACCAACCCTACGATTAGTGGATTAGTGGACAACCCACTCTACCGACGGAGCCACAGCCACCCACTTTTATAAGACCAGATCCGTTAAGCTGGTGTTCCCACCCTCATTGGTAGAGCGGGTTGTCCACTAATCGTAAGGTTGGCGGTTTGATCCCTGGCCCGGATGACTCCACATGCCGAAATGTCCTTGGGCAAGACACTGAACCCCAAGCTGCTCCCAATGGCAAGCTAGCACCTTGCATGGCAGCTCTGCAACTATTGGTGTGTGAGTTTGTGTGTGAATGGGTGAATCAGACATACAGCGTGTAAAGAGTGTAAAGCGCTTTGGATAAACGCGCTATATAAGTGCGCCATTTACCATTTTTGCTTAGCATGTTTCGCATTAGAAAGGTTCTTCATCCATCCATCCATCCATCCATCTTCTATACCACCTATACACTGACATGCCAATCAGCCTACCATGCATGTCTTTGAAACCGGAGTAGTGGAGGAAACCCCCGAAGCACGGGGAGAACATACAAACTCTGCACACACAGGGCCATGGCGAGAATCCAACCCTGGGGGTGTGAGGTAAACGTGCTCATTCCAGCAAATCTTAAGCTACATTTAACCAGTACCAAGATACAACATTGGTTTGCGTAATATTCCAGAAGAGGAACACGGTTCTTATTTTAAGAGTAAGACCACTTGCACAATTTACCTTTTTCAATCAAGCAGCTGTGTCTTATGGTTATGCTGAAATCCACACTGAACTACATTACCCATCAGCCCCAGCATGCCACCTGACCATGTCCTATGTCCCAGTGATCACTCGCACCACCGATCACTCGTGTTCCCCCTCATAAAGTACCCTTGTAGAAGTTCCATAGTAGTCGAGTGTGTTACAGCTGCTCTCATAGGGCGCATGTTTTTGCGTTGTGTCCGCTGTTGCGTTTATGATTCTTGTTTTGACAGTTTTGGTTGTTTGCTTTGGACTTTATTCAATCAAAATCCTTGCTTGCATCCGCCAACTTCTACAAGGTGTAAAATGTCCCTGACGTCACCTTGCGGAGGGTTTCCCCTGTTTCAATAAAAATTCTAAAAAAAAAATAACATTATTTGATTGAGTATTGGAAAGTACTCACTCAAGCTCCTCCTCTTCAACTGGACACTCGAGCTGTCAAGATCCAAATCTCACTAGCCAGTGAGCCCCGCCCTCACGAGAGTCCTCACGAGAGTTCTGGTGACAGTATTACTTTGATTATTTTTCTGCCTATTGAAGCATTTTGTCAGCAGTTGAGTCGTTTCTCTGGTCACATTTTCCTGGTTTTAATCTTGTACATGCAATCCATGTAGGCTTTGGATTGTTGTTGTTGCGTTTTTTTTTGTCTTTCTCTAAAAGGTCCAAGCATCACAATACAGTTCAACATTGCTTAACATTACATTTTAAGCGCATGTCAACATTATAACCCTGAATGACCAGTGAAAGCCAAAGCTGCGCGACTAATCAAAACACGCTGCTAGAGTCTTTTTGGATCACAATATCTAGTGTCCACTATGCTTTTTTTGACTCGAGATAACCTTTTACCTCTCAACCTAGCATGATGGAGACGGCCTCGCGCATGTCAGAGCCAAGCCAAACAATCAGCCATGATTGTCATTGGAAACTAGGAAATGCTTTTGTGCATCAGTGAGACAATAGAAATCAAACAGTTTCTGACCGGTCTGAATTCACGATCACACCTGCTGCCTTTCCTGAATAGAAAGCTGACTGTTTGAAGCCGGTGACCTGTTAAAATATTACAAAAATATTGAAAGTTATAACACGTTCAAAGCATTGAGATGTTAAAATGGTGCTATGTTGTTACAGTTGGTTGCTATGATACTCCAAATGGTGACTAGGGTTGTTCGCTCTCCATGTAGTACCTAACAATCGAGTTTTACATCTGTAGCTCCTATTTTTTGGTCTGCATGACTGACTGACTAAAAATAATAGCACCCCTAAGTATTCTCTCTTGGCGGGGGATGGAGGGGGTTTAGGGGGAAAAAAAATTCTAATCCTTCCCCCAAACCACCCAATTCCCGTGTAGGATCTACAGTCCCCTCTGAAAGCACTGGAACAGCAAGGGCAATTCTTTTGTCTTTGCTATATGCTGAAGCGATTTGTGTTACCAAATCGTAAGTGCTATATACTTTCATTTCCGTTAAGTTCCAGAACTTTTGCTCAACTGAAAATTGGGCGGTCAGCCGCCAAACATGCCAAAAGTTATCAGGTAGTAAAAAGCTGAAATTCCGCTCTGTTTCGTATTCAGCTTTTGCTCTCAAACCCAAATGTCTTATCAAAAAAAAAAAAAGAATTGGACTTGCTGTTCAAATACTTTTGGAGGGGACTGTACATCAAACATTGCGACCTGAAAACAGTACACATTTTCAAAAATACTAATAAGATTATACAGAACCGTATGTTTGCTGTGTCAAGACAACATAATTAATGATCTTATCCTAATTAAAACATCATTGTTTCCATAGTAACAGCTCATGTTATTTCGCAAGATTTATTGTTGTTGGTGTTGTTGTCACGATACACTCCACTTTAAATGACACTTCTACACGGCATTGAAATGACTCCCAAACACATTGAGGCTTTTTAATAAATATTGTTTATATTACTAATTTATGAGATGAAGATCAAATCCAGTACAGAAAGTTCAGGAGTCAGATTAGTGTAGATTAAGGCTCGGTCCTGGAGGCGAGTTTTATGTTACCAGAATAACATTCAGTGTGCCCTTTCGAGGTTTTCTATTTAGATTTTGGTGAATCGCCTAATGTGTGTGTGTGGCTAAAGGGGCAGTGAAGGGTTTCATGTATTTGCAGTCGTGTTGCTGAAAACATGTTATGGGGGAAACATCCCGAATGCGGACGAAGCCGCGGTAACGTGCACTGCTGCGTTGCGTTGTCATGAGTGGTGGGATTAGCCTGTAATGTGCTGTAGCCTCCTCTACATAGACTGAGAACAATGGCTCCTCTCTTACATGATGGAAAATGCACTGAGATGCTCTGAAATTGGCTATTTTATTGTGTGAAATAATTGGTCTATTTGAGAACATTATGCCGCGCGTTATGGAAATGGGCCTATAGTGTGGCTTCATTTTGTGTGGTGTGTGTGTGTGTGTGTGTGTGTGTGTGCAGGATGTGAGGTGAATAACTGTTAGGAGGACATAATGTGCTTTTGAGTGTCTATAGTCTCAAGAACGTTGAATAGATATGCTTTTTTCTCCCCCCATGGATTGCTTTCTCAATTTCTATCGAATACCAATGTTCCAAAGCCCACCTTTTTTCTTTTTTTCTTTTTTTTTTGAAGTCTAACTTTCAATTGCTTTGCTCACAAATGAGGGAAGATCACAGTGCAGCTCAGAGTCTCATTAGGGCCAACAGCCTTAGGGCCTGCTTTCACACATTTCAGCTAGCAGAGACTCTTCCGCTTCATATTGAAGAGATTAGCTCTGTTCCTAATCACCCCTGCTTCCTATTAATGAGCAGATGTGTTATAGTGATTAATAAAAGTGCGACCTTTTAAGCATGCCTTTAACAACAGCAATCTGTTATTCCGTTCGATTGTAAGACGTTCAGACGGTTGCAGATTATCTGAGTATTAGGGCACTAATTTAACCGTTAAGGCCAATTGTGCTTCATGCTGCGTGGCGAGTTTTAGTATTCGGTGCCGTGTCATGAGAGCGATTTAAACCGTGAGTGTATGTTCAGTTACACACGCGTGAACGCCTCTGGAGGAAGTGTGGCACGGCCAGATTGGCTAGATGCACTTTCCCTAGAGGGGTTTTTCGTTTTTTCCATTAGAGTCAGTCTTCCTTCTTTAATATTCTCTCTGTGTTGCTGACAAGCAGGACTAATAGTAATAATAATAATTGTTATATTAATTATTGTTATTTTTGGACCGTTCATACTTTTAAAATGCTATTCGGAGAGCTTTACAGTATAAGAAGCAATCAAGAATGATTGAGATAGGAATAATATTGAGAGTACCCTGTCCAGGGTGTACCCCGCCTTGTGCCCGATGCTCCCTGGGATAGGCTCCAGGTTCCCCCGTGACCCTGAAAAGGAGTAAGCGGTAGAAGATGGATGGCTGGATGGATAATATTGAGAGTAATATACAGTGTGTATATATAAATTCAATTTATTTGTATATAGCGCTTTTAAAATAGACATTGTCTCAAAGCAGCATATATAAAGTGGAGGGTAATGTGTATTTTAGTATTTTGAGCAATTTTAGTTGTTCTTTTATATACCTCCAGTGCATATATCCGCTTCACATTTACACACACACGACGTCTTTTGACTGTGTAATGCACCTGGTGTCACCAAGTAGCGATCGTATTGAAGGTGAAGCTTCCTAGAAACAATGTATTTTAACAATACATGAATGGAAAAAGCTTCAGAGCCATAGCTATTCCTTAAACATCCCACATCGGGTAATCTGAAACGTTGAAAGTTCCTAGCACTCGCAGCAAATCGTCTCGGGACGGGTACGCCACGCGTGATTCACAACTTGCTCTCAGACGAACAATAAGGAAGGCAGGAGAGAAGCCTGCAGGAACAGCAGTTACACAGAGAACAGTAAGCAATCTGCACTGTAATGATCTCCGTTCCTACACCTCACGCAAAACAGGACAGAAACTTGAGCTTTCTGATGTTAAATCAGTTCATCATGTTAGGAGGAGGAACGATTGCGTCTATCATCCTGAGAACACCGTTACCCACAGTGAAGCACGGGGGTGGGAGCATCATGATATGCGGTTGTGTCTCTGTAAACGGTACTGGGTCATTACGTATCATCAGAGGAAACAGGAATCGTGTGACGTACCGGGATGTATTAGAGGAGAATTGAATCTCAAAGGCCAAAAAATACATGAAAGATGGATAGCATCTTTTATTTTCTCCCAACATGTTTAACTGTGAGGTTTGACTTGCCGATGGCTGCCGTCGTATCTTATCAGTTGAATGACAGCTGTAACTGACTGGAGGCGATGGCAGGAAATGAGGTCGCCGAGAGGCTAACCGTGCCATGCGTACACCACCCAGCTCCACTGATTGATGGAACTCTTCCCTGCACGTGCCTTGTAGAAAGGGAAAAACCAGCCGATGCATTTCCCCAGCTTTCACTGTCGCTCTTATTCGGTTCCCCTCCATCCGGTTCGCGCCGTGCCACTCAGATTTGATTGTGCAAAGTGCGTTATCAATATTTGATGGACCTTGCTGTGGGGAGTTTTGAATGCAACAGCAGGCTGACTCGAAGCTAGTGGCACCTCAGAGACAGTCTTCAAGCCTGCTGTCTTTTTTCCAACAGGGTCTTAAACAATCCCGTTTTGGGCTGTCCGCATCTACAAAGGCAAGCACGTCATCTGTATGTCTCATCATTATGTATAATATAAAATGAATCAACATGCAATATTTCTAATCCATGTGTGATGACTATTTTGGTCTTAAGCTTCGTATCATCGACATGATTGTTTACGGGCTCCTCCAGTGGAAACCCCCCACCTGCTGATAGCTGTGCTGTGGGATGTAGCCCGTGCTTCATCTCTACCTAAGAAGACCGATGTGGCAGCGCTTTAGACCTTTTAATCTGTGCAGCTTTCTCACCTCTGGCTTCATTTTTTTTCACACCCTATTGAACTCCTAAGTATGGCTTTGATGAATAACGCTATTACCACATGGACATGTTTACTTATTTGCACCTCCAGCAGGGACATTGAACGCGCTGCCTCTCTGGCTTACCGTATGGAGGCTAACCGGGGCCATAGAATACATCACATTAAAAATGCAGGCTGCTTCCTTCTGGGCACATAGTTAGGACACCAGAGCTTATATCTCTAGCCTCAGGCAAACCTTTTGTTTTTGTTCCTCTGCACAAACTGTGTAACAGATATGACCAGATGGACGAGGCTGATGTTATCTGTAATCGTGTAGCTCCGCTGTATTGAGCAACGCTGCTCACGGAGATGAGATGAGAGTGAAGCAGCATCCTGCCCTTCAGAGTCTGTTTGTTTCCCCTCATTCTCCCGTTTGTAAAACACTCAGCGTTTATGCATGCTTAAATGCTGTTAAAAAGAAACTTCCTTATTATTTACCACTTAAGAATAGAAGCACTACCAGTTCCAGAATTTGTCGTCTCTTCACATCCAGTTAGTAAGCTTCATAACAATAGTTCATGGAAACCTGAAGTGATTCACATTACCGTTTATTTATTTATTTGTAACTTTTTTTTTTGAGTGAAATTGAGTTTATTGAGATGTTATTTCTGCTTCTTATTGAGGATGAGAATCACTCAATCCACTGATGTATTTGTTTTTAGGTGCTCAGCATCGTCACTGCCCTCTATTGAGGATGAGAATTACTCATGGTACTGTTATGTATTCTTTTGCAGAAGAATCGCACTTGTCGTATTTTGCTGAATAAAATAAAGATTATTATTAGTATTATTGTACCCTGTGTTGAATTCTTGCTCGCTGTCTTTCTCGCTGCTTTTGTTATGGTCGGATGGACTATGGGATTTGACAGTGGCGCCTCATATTGATCTTGGTGTAACTTTGTGGAAATGTGGAGTACAGTGCGCTCTCTGTAATAGCAGCAATGAGATTACAGGCCTGAGCCCCTCTCCATCTAAAAGCCCTCTTTTAGAGCAGACGCTGCAGCATTTTTCCTCCTCTACTAGATCACAGAGGGAGGCTGTGAAAGAAACTTGTGTGTGAGATTCTGAGGAAAAAAAGTGAGAGCAGTTTCATCCCAGATGTGCGGAAAACTTTTCTTACCAGACCGTTCTGGTTTCGTTGCAAGTCTAAATACTCGTGTAGCCTTTTATTGTAATGCACTTGTATATTCAGGAACCATTCCAGAATCCATAAAGTACTATCATGTCTGTGATTGTACAACAAAACCTGGTATGCCTTTATGTGGGATGAGGCATGCCTACCTTGGGGGACCACTGTCATTAGAGCAGGCATTTTTGTGGTCGTATTCCCAATTCCCTCACACTAGCTACAGCTCTCCTGTCAAGGGTGTGACAGGAGGGTGTGGGCTAGAGTGCTCCCTCTGAGACATGTGAAGCCTGGCACAACAGCATCTTTCCAAATGACTGCTCATGCTGTAACAGAATGCACTCAGAGGAAAGCACTGTCCTCCTTCTTCCACAGACCTCAGCTGATACGCTGATTGACGGATGCCCTCCCAGCAATTTATGCCCTATTGTCAGGATTTGAACTCTCGATCTTTTCTGTCACACCAATTGGGAACCAATAGGACAGTTTTTATGCTTCTGCACAATATCATCATGATTTATTTTTTTCTCTACGGAGGCACCGGGGACCAAGGACATCCAGTGTCAGTTTGACCGAGGGTAGTAGTTGCTTCCTGTTTGAAAATGAACAAATTAAAGAAGCCAGGGCGTGTTTCAAAACTGTGTAATGGATTGCACATCCAAAGTTTAGACTAACACCCCGGCCCTCCATTTTTGTTTTTCCCTTGGAACATCTGGCTGTGCATATGTCTCCACACACTGTCGGAGGAGCAGAAGTAAAGCCAGAATTGTACAAAACGCAGACCTGGGTGTAAACCAGGTTTATTCTGTTACCTAATCATGTGTCATATGACAGATGCATATGGTCAGTCAATCAAAGGTATTATGAGTGTCAAATTCCCCTGAACAGCACCTAGATTGTTCGTTTTGTAAAGACCATTTCGGTGCTCTTTAGACTGTAATGTGTTAGAAGCAATAGCAAGAAAAATATGAACCCTGCAACTAGCGACAAAAGCTTGCATTCCAAGAAGAGTATCACTTTTTTATTGACGTCATGTGAGTGATTTATTCAAATGACTCGCTGTGATTGGTCCACACAGCACTACACGGTCTTAACAATCGTGCCAACAGTTTGTTTTGCATCATTGTCACTTTGTAAGGATGAAGGATTGTATAGTAAATCTTGAGGATTGACAGTTCCTCAAGGACCTGTCAGCTTTGCAATCTGCCCTACTACTGTCATGCGCGTAAAGACAATTGATCCAGTTTCACTTGCAGGCCTCCATGTCCATAAAAAATTTTTTTTCTCTCCAATTGCCTAACCAGCTCAACATTCCCAACAGGTAGCTCTCCCCTATTACCAAATCATGCATTGCTGCACACTGAGGAAAGTGTCATCCGCTCTCTTCTGTATACATGAGCTCATTGGTTGGGTCGCTGTGATTGACAGGGGAGAATTCCTAGAGAGCATGGTCAGTTTTGCTGCCTTGGCTCGTGGTTATGGATGGCTGTGGCAGCACCAGGATTCAAACTCTCAGTCTCCTGAAGGTACGGCGAACGCTTTTCTGTCAGTTCACTTTGGAGCCATCCTCCACTATGTTTAGGATACAAGACAGAAAATGATGAGCAGATTTGACATTTTTTCTCGTCATCTAATCATTGACTCATCTGTCCATCGGACCGTCCCGAAAGCTTTTATGTTCCTTTTAATCAAAGTGTAAGCTGGCCTTTTTCTGCTCCGAGGTTCACTTTTTGTGAGAAACCCTCTGAGGTCATGCTGCAGTATTTTTTTTTTTTTTTTTTTTTCCATTTTATGGTCATTTGGCACATCTATGGCTACTTTCTGGAAAGTGTTATCGATCTGTAGAGCATTTTATCCTCATCATAGGAAATGTTCTTTAGCAAGCCCCTGTCACGTCTTTTCGTTGGTGTGATCACTGCGTTCTTGTATGGATTAAAATGAGGAACGATTTTCCTTTAGGGTTCTGCCAGCAAAGCCATAAACCATTGGATTTACGGCTCCGACTAAATGGGACGTTCTGTCAGCGTTAATCATCTCAGTGGCGTTCCCGATGAGCGCTCATTCCTGAAGACTTTTCAAGTTTAGTCAACTCTGATGAAATTCATGTGATTTCAGTTTCATCTAATTGGAGACGAAATGTATGATGTACCCCAAACATTTGCAACACCTCTAATTTGATGCAGCGAAACCCCGTCTGGGAAGCTAAGAAGCGGAGACCACGCATAACCAGAAAACGAACGCTTTCCTGTTCCTTTGTGCTGCGTTTGTGCACGATAATAAATGAGGCTGTACAAATGTTTTTCTTGGCACAAACCCAGCAGACTGTTTGGGATCGATCAAGATTTTGTTCACTGAGTAACAGCTTGGGTCATTAAATGTAAAGCCTTACTTCTTTAAAAAAAAAAAAAAATAGATAAATGATTCACTCACCCTTTTCTGATCATATGGATGACTGAATTAGGGAAGGGTTAAAGTCAGAAGAAAACAATGATTTTTTGTACAGTATGTAGAAGCTTTGTGTTAAAAGTGCTGTTGATAAATCTGTAGATTGCATTTCCAGGCCATTAGTTATTCGTTTATAGCAGCTAGGTGACTAGGCTCTGACTCTAGTCGTTTTTTTTTTCTTTCTTCCCCAACCACTTTTGCAAACCTGGTTTTTATTTGATATGGATGTTTAACAGAATTAGCTTTATGGTAGTGCGATGCAGGTCGATGCTATAACTGTAAACACTAGCTACTCTCACTACCTGGGGTACTAAATATATTGGCTTTTCACTAGGCAGATTAATTAGTGTGTAATTCAGAGTCAGGAATGCGCAGGTGTGTGGAGGCTTTCGCATGATACAGTTTAAGGCAACAGTTGGGTATTTCATGATACCGCTGAATCTGCATCAATACAATACAAATTAGATTCTAAAGACCGTGATTTAGTATTTGACGGTACAATATGATGTATGGCATTAAATAGATATTTGACTTTTATGATACAATTTCAATTCTAAAGGCAAGGATACGATATTTGCAGATAACAGTAAATGTGCGGCTGTGGCTCAGTCGGTAGAGCGGGTTGTCCTCTAATCCACTAATCGTGGGGTTGGTGGTTCGAATCCCGGCCCGGGTGATCCCATGCTGAAGTGTCCTTGGGCAAGACACTGAACCCTAAGTTGCCCCCGATGGCAAGCTAGCACCTTGCATGCAGCTCTGCTACCATGGGTGTGTGAGTGTGTCTCATTTGTAAGTGGCTTTGGATAAAAGCGTCTGCTAAATGAATAAATGTACATGTAAATCTGCTATGATACGATTTCAGTTCTTATAGGAACAAGATCTGAAAATACCACTGAATCCACTACTAGTGATCGACTGACTACTTTACATTGTAGCACAGTGTCATTTCTTCAGTGTTGTCACATGAGAAGATATCATCAAATATTTACACACCTGAGGGGTGTACTTACTTTTGTGAGATACTGTGTGTATTTGTGTGTGTATATATAGTAAATAAAGATCCAAAAATCCAAACTGAATGAAAAAGTAACACCCTAAATAACAAAAATTCTAAGAAAAATGAACTTTAAAAAAACCTTATTTTGTCTCTAGAGGCCGCACTCATACCGTACATTAAAGTGGACCCTTCTCAGCCGCTTCCGCAACGGACGTAACCGGGGGAAAACTATCGGTGCCGATGGACCAGTTTGTCGGGTTGGCCGACCTCTATCTACTACGATCCAGTTCTATTCTGTAGCCATTTGAATTTGAGCAACTTTGTTGGTAATCTTGGGTACGCCTACCTTAATTTGCGAATGACGATGAGGTAGCACGCACATATGACTAGCATCAGAGTTACAAATCGCCTTCTAGCCTATTTAAACATCATTTAAATATATGATTTATTTTTATACCCCCCCAGTTGCCTGGCTTTTTGCAATAATACTTGATTCAAAATGAATTTCAATCTATTTTATGATTATTTTGATGTATTTGTCTGAACAGTCCGATACTACACAGGTAGTGGAAAAAGATGAAACCGAGAAAAATTGAATCCAGCAAATTATATTACTCAACTCTTATACCTCTCCTCCTTGCACAAGACATAGTCACTTCACGGCTGTCGAGAGAAATGCCCAACATCTCATAAGCCCAGACGTACACCGACGCCTTGCTGACTTATTGTGCAAGAAATTCTATGCTAGTCTTTATTAATGCAGTTAGCTAGCTGACTAACTTGCCATCCTTTATTGCATTATGTTAACTCCCATTTTTAGTCTAGACAATTAGGTTTACAGGCAACCAAAACATGGAGCACAGTGTAGCACTTCTCTGGTGGGCTAGTTAATGCGCTTTCTGATTTGTCTATTCTGGTTACAGAAAAATTCAATTAAAACTGCATTTTGCACTTTAACCTTAAAGTAATTTTCATTCCAGACACAGCGTGTTTGCGCCTGGAGCCAAAATAAGAAGAAATGTCACCGCCCAATTATTTTTAGAGGCTAATGGACAGACCGAGAAACAAGTGCTTGCGTTCATTTGCTCTGTTTGAAGCTGTTCCTTTGTTCCCCTCCAGCTTGATAAGGGTTTATTATGAAGCTGGCAGTGTTTGTGTGTGACCTTTTGGCCGGTCTGCCTTCTGATTGTAATGGTTTGATAAAGTGCAGTAATGAGTCTAATTGCTGCTTTAATTACTGTGAGTGGTCCAGGATGTGTTAATTATATTACTTATCCTTTGGAGACTGAGCAGGAAGATGAAATCGAGCTTTTTGTGATCGTCTCTGTGTTTTCGGGATTGGAAGTTGGCTTTAGATTCCACACCAGGCACCCTTTCATTCTCTCACCAAGTTGAGAGAGGATTAACAAGACATACGAGGAATGGAGAAGAAAGTCCTGGCACTTTGATGGAGTCATTTCTCAAGAACCATTTGTTTAAGTCCAAAGACATGCATGTTAGGCTGATTGGCGTGTCTAAAGTGTCCGTAATGTGTGTATGTGATTGTGCCCTGTGATTGACTGGCACCCTGTCCAGAGTGTACCCCACCTTGTGCCTGATGCTCCCTGGGATAGGCTCCAGGTTCCCCGTGACCCTGAAAAGGAGTAAGCAGTAGAAAATGGATGGATGGATGGATGTTCAGGTTGGGAGAGAGCTCTTGTGTTACCAGTTAGCAGTGGCATGTGAACAGAGGTTTATATATTTGTTGTGTATAGTAATATAGCTTTTAGGATAATCAAAAATCACTTCCGATCAACCGTGGCGAAGAGTAGACTGAAACATCATCATCCTCCTTGCATTGGACATCATTACAGTGCACATCTTCATGTAAATGCAGCAGAGTAACACACACCTCTTTGTCTCTGTAGGAGCTGTGAACACAAACCTAAATTTCCATCAGCCCCACTAGCAACACATGTAATTGTTAAGCCATGTGCAGGTGTGTGTGTGTGTGTGTGTGTGTGTGTGTGTGTGTGAGAGAGGTTGAGACAGACTTTAAATGGAAGTTTTATGTGCTTCTATTATTAAAATTGAGTGCACCGCTTCAGGAAGTCTCGGAAGTTTGTATTGAGGCGACAGGAAAAGAAACCTCACTCACGAGCAGTGGATTGTTCTGATTAAGGTGTTCTCTCGAGTTTTTCCCCTTTCGTTCGTCACTAGATGAACCTAAGTCTAAAGATCGAACTAGTTCAGAATGCAACCATCTTAGATATTTATTGAGCTGAACTGCAGCCTTTATTTCCATGTAATTGCTGATGTCATACAAATAAATCAGAGTGACTTTGCTTCCACTAATCAGGCACACACTCTAGGCGCTAGAACAGTGTCGGTGTAATTAATTACCCAATGTAAATGTATGTAGTGGTAATAATCTGAGTTGGGCTGGGCTGGGAATTGTCCATGGTCCTGAAGCAGCAGTTAAAGCCATAGTACAATGAAATATAACAGTGCTAATGTTATATAGTGACACATTGTGGTTATGTTTTATACCTTGTAAATACCAGGATTCATTCCAAAGATATGCAATAAACTACAGTCTTTTTTTTTTAGTTGTTGTTGTTTTTGCACTGAATCGCATTCACGAAACCTTGATTTTATTAAACTCAAGCCAGTTCACGATTCTGATTGGTCCAAAGAATTTGATTAGTTTTCTAAACCGCAGACGTGGCGAGCATGCTGTATCTCTCAATCACGGTGACTTCTCTCAGAAGTATGCGTTCATGTGTCCGCTTATTAGTTTATCCCCTACTCATAACTGTGCAACACCGACAAACACCGCAGCCATTGCTGTCATGTTCAGCCTAAGACATTCTCTCAGAGTGGCTAGTTCTTTCTGAAAAGAATGCTTCCTGTAGGTTATTATTCCTTGTGTGCACACTTCAGCATATGCTTCACACATTACTCTCTCTTTTCATTATGCCTTGTATTTTTCCCCCAATGTATAAAGCACGCCAAGTTTCTTGACTTTTTACTCATTCTTTCTCAAACTTTTCTGCTGGGGCGGCTGTGGCTCAGTCGGTAGAGTGGGTCACTAATCGTAGGGTTGGCGGTTCGATTCCCGGCCCGGATGGCGCCACATGCCGAAGTGTCCTTGGGCAAGACACTGAACCCTAAGTTGCTCCCGATGGCAAGTTAGCGCCTTGCATGTCAGCTCTGCTACCATTGGTGTCTGAGTGTGTGTGTGTGTGAATGAGACCGTGTAAAGCGCTTTGGATAAAAGCGCTATATAAGTGCGCCATTTACCATTTGCTTAGTCCATTTTTCCTCCATAAAATGGTGAAAATATCCATAATATTGTGCACCCCTTGGCTCTGTATTACTTTTGTGAACCACTAGCCTAGAACACTGATATAGTTTAAAATATGATAATGCAGTAAAATGTGCAGTTGTTTTCATATATGGGTTATAATGCGTCATGGACTGGTTCCGACTTCATGTATCCTATGCTACAGGGGATATAAAAAAAAAGTCTACACACCCCTGTTAAGATGGCCGAAATTTGTGATGCAGAAAAATGAAACCAAGAGAAACTTTTTCCACCCTAAAAGTGAAATTACAACATGTACAAATTAAGTGAAAACCAAAAAGAGTTACAATAACCAGGTTGCAGAAGTATGCACACCCCCTTTTAGAATTGGGGATATGGCTGTGTTCAGAACGAATCAATCACATGTGCAAAAGTAATTATCACGGCGCTGTCATCAATGAAATTATTCTGATGAACCGCATTTAAAGATCTGCTGTTTCTTTAGGATTTTCTTAAGATCATTTTGGTTTCAACTGACTGATGAAGAACCACAGTGACATCACCAAGAACAGGACATCCTTGAAAAATTTATAAAAGCACAAGACAAAAACTTACCAGAGAAGCTGCCAAGAGACTAACAGCAACATTAAAGGAGCAGCAGGAATAGTGATTTCTCTCTGAATGTGACGACAATCTCTCCTATTGTTCACTTCTGGGCTATAGGGTAGGGTGGCTAGGGTTTCTCACGAAAAAACATCATCATCCAAGCACAAACTAAATCACCACAAACCGTGTGGCAAAATGTGTTCTGGTCTGATGAGACCAATGGTATAATAATTCCATAATTTCAAAAGATATGTTTGACGCAAAAAAACAAACAAACGCACATCACTAAAAGAACACGCTCCGCAAAGTGAAGTATGGTGGAGACAGCGTCATGCTTTAGGGCTGCTTTTCTTCTGGGGCTTTTATCAAGGTGGAGGGAATCATGAATAGCTACAAAGACCAGCAAAACCATCAAGTATCTGCTAGTTAGCTGAGGATGGGAAGGAATTTCAGGAAAATAACATGCATCCAAATCAACAAAGGAAAGGCTTACCCAAAAGATGATCAGTGTTTTATCCAGAGCCAGAGCTTATACCTGAATCCAACTGAGAAATCTGCGGGGTGACCTGAAACAGGCTGTGCACAGGAGATGCACTTATATCTTAACGGATGTAGAAAGTTTTTGCAAGAAAGAGTGGGGAAATATTGTTAAATCAAGATGAGCCATGCTGATAGACTCTTACCCAAAAAGACTGAGTGGTGTAATCAAATCAAAAGGTGCGTCAACAAAGTATTGGTTTAGGGGTGTGCATATTTATGCAACTAGCTTATTTGTAAGTATTGTATTTGTATGTTTTCCCCTATAAAAGTTTGATTGTTTTTCACTTTGGAGAAGAGATTTATCTTGGCGTCATTCTTTTACTTCACAAAAACCTGCCTTTTTAACCAGGGGGCTCCGCTCTGCTTGTGCTCGGGTCCCAAGAGTGTGCTTTTCCTTTTCAGTACGTTTACTGTAGCTTTCTATCTTTTACTCCACCGCGATTTGTAACGTAATGATGTTATATTCCAACAAAGCACAGATAAAAGTTCGGAGTCGTGTGTCAGGTTTATTGGCCCAGCTGTGATTTGGTCTGTTGCCATCACAACCGCACCAACAGTGCCTGCAATGCACACTCTCTCGCTCAGTGCTGTTTGTCTTTATTTAAGTCTTTATGGGGTTTATAGAATCTAGTTTGCAGAGAGGAAGGGAAGCAGTGTATCGATATATTTCTCTCTTCCTTTATGAGCGAATAGTCACTGAGCTGTAGGGCTATTTCCCAAGAATTTTGTTGTAGCTAGAACGATTTGCTTTTTTTTTTATGGTGAATACAGCGAAATGAAACACCTTTCTGTTGTTGGTTTTATAATGACACTGTAATAAACACCGATATTGATGGCGAGTTCATGGACAAGTCATTCTCACGAACAGTTTTTCCCCTCGTTTGGTTTTTGTTATATACGAGGTTGTACAAAGATTTCATCATACGGTTTTTTCCCGTACATTTTCACCACCAGCTCGTTTTGTTGTTTTTTAAATGGACCGTGATACCATGAAACTGTAATATTTTTTAGACTACACATTTCTCTAGCTGTAAACAGCTGTAATTGTAGCCATAGTTTCAGGTTATCCATGACCGTGTGTGTAGCTTACGTATGATCCTTTCCATACGCTGCAGGTATATGATGCTAATCGATGGCAGAAATGAGGTGTACATGATCGACAGGGACAACTCGGTCTTCCACGTCGCCAACCTGGAGTTCCCTTACCGGAAGGACATGAGGATCCACCTCTCCAACACGCTGCTGGACGGGGTACGTTTGCAGCCCTTTAATAGCTTTTCAAACCCTTTCACAAAACATTTTAGTCAAACGAATGTGTCTATGTCAGGGGTGTCCAATATTATCCGGAAAGGGCCGGTGTGGGTGCAGGTTTTCATTCCAACCAAGCAGAAGCCACACCTGAGTCTATTGAAAGCCATGATCAACTGATTAAACAGGTGGATTCAGGTGTGGCTCCTGATTGGTTGGAATGAAAATCTGCACCCACACCGGCCCTTTCCGGATAAGATTGGACACCCCTGGTCTATGTGAACATGTGCTTTCTCTGAGACGTGAAGCTAGCTACTTCATCTTTTCCTACTCTCGTTCCTGCCGCAGCACAGGGCAGCACAACAGACTCGAAGGAAAGCGCTGTCTGAACTCTTCTGCATACACTCACAATTGGCTAGAGTCGCTGTGATTGACAGGGGAGAGAGAGACAATGACATCCCTCCCACCCAGAGAGCACGGCCAATTTTGCTGTCTTGACTTCAGGTGTTTTAGATTTAATAAAAATCAGATTTGACAGATAAACCTGATCTAATCAGAAATCTGGCTTAATCAGCTGTGAAAGCTGGATGATGGAGTTTATTCAGCATAAACCCAAAAGCGTCGTCTTATTTTATTTTATTTATTTATTTTTTGATTCAACTGAATTTTCTGGCGTGCTTCAGAGACCCCAGTTAACAGATCAGATGCGAGGTCACGTGCTCCACATTAGATGAGCAAGAGGGCCATTTTGATGTAATCAGAGGTCGTTAAATATAGACCTTCTTCCTTCCGGTGTGTGAGCTATACTTGCATATTCACCATAGCACTAATGGAGCTAATTTTAACGGCATTAAGCAGTCCAAATAACAGCTTGTGTGCGCCAAAGATGTTCTGGAAGATCCAGAGCCCAGCTGCTGCTTCTGCTGACCCACACTATGTTTGTAATGGCTTCCTGCTGCTACTGTTTCGAAGTCATCAGAGTGGCAAATCGGTGCACTTTTCACTGAATAGGTTATTGACAAAGGCTCGTTTCTCTTATAACCTTCTCCTATAAAATTGGACTTGAACGGTTTGAAAGTTACGGCTTACTTTTGTCTTTGCAATGGGGGGGAAAATGTGCTCGATCGATATGTGAGTGAATTATAATTAGAAAAAGAAAAAAGCTATGCGGATTTCCTTGGCCGTTAAACACAGCTAGCCCGCTACCACTAGCTAGATAGCAAAAAACTGTGCCATGTGGAGATTTCCCTCCAATCTGTGTTCTCCAGATATTCTGTATCTGTGTATTTGTTTAAAAACTAAATTTCAATTCAAGTTTATTTGTATAGTACTTTTAACAATGGACGTTGTCTCAAAAAAATGTTTAACACACCGTGCTACTATCCTCACTAGAGGGTATATATCTCAGGTGGAAATAAATGACTATGGAGGAACTCCTGAAAAACCTCCAGTTAGTCACTGGATGAGTATCATGAGTTTTCTTTCTCAACGTCTCAAGGATGCTAACTCCGACCTAATTCAATACCAAATAAATAATGCCTGAATCCC
>JAFFST010047157.1:1774-20987 GCA_022414735.1 Noturus placidus | reverse complement strand
TGTATATATATATATATATATATATATATATATATATATATATATAAATAAAAACATCAATAGAAACAACTAATTTCATTAAAGCTACAGCGTCATTGGAGTTTGACTTTAATATACATTATTATTTATAAATTTGGGATATTTTTTTGGTAGAATGTTTAAGATGCACCCTAGGATTGGCTCCGGGTTCCCCGTGACCCTGAAAAGGAGTAAGCAGTAGAAGATGGATGGATGGATGTTTATTAAGATATACCAGAAGCATGCTGCAGTGACAATGAGTAATCTAGAAAGCAACATAAGAGTAGTTTATGTTAAATTACAGTAATGGACTGAAGTGATTTGGAGATGATTTACATCTTACATTTCTCTAAAAACAGCCACAAACTGACTGTCCAGAAGTCTGGACATTGTGTATGAAACGGTTAAACAAAATGGCGGCATATTTTAACAGACATGAGGAGATGTAAAAATCACACATGCATTCAAAAGAAAGAAAAAAAAAAGAAATTTTAGATTCTAGCTATGAAAAAAAGGTTTCTATGGTGACCATTTTTTAATATGGTGTAAATTTCTGTAAGGAGATGTTTTTTTTAACATTTATGGAAGGAGTCTCCAGTGTCAGTGCTTTGTAACGGTCAGTAACTTTTAAACAATCGCAAAGTCTTAAGAGCAAAGGACAGAGCCTTAAAATGTCTACTTATACAAAGTTGTTAAATTCTCGAATCTGATCTCAGTTATTTTGGTATAACTGCATTCAGACATATAAACACTTTCTATATTAATGTACTTTATCTAATATAGTATTCTTTCTATAGTAACAGCTTATACACAGGGACTTCTATGGTGGATGCATAATGTAATCTAAGACTAATACAAAATGTGTTGTTTAACAAAGAATAAAACAAACTATGTGTGTTTTTTGGTCTTTCAGGGAGTGCTGTGAACCAGAGAAAGAGATGGAGCTGTTAGACAACACACTCGCTTTGAACTTGAACATATCAAGCCATGAGTGGGTTTGTTTTGGTTTCTGTTTGATTTTGTGTTTTATGAAAGTGGAAAAAAGTGCATGCTGTGCAGCAGTATTATAAAATAGCACAAATATTTTCTTACTGCATGTTTCACAGGACTCCAAATGTGGCCTTTCTCTTTGACTTACCATGTCCAAAAACATGCATAAATTGTTTTCCAATTTTTTTTGAGACTTTGCAAAGAACTCAGCCGTCCATTTCTACACTATTTTGGCGGTCTGCTAGATATTCTCTGACACGATTTTGTCAGTGGTACTGCAGAACCCCTACTTTTTAAAGTAAATAACACTTCCTATTTGGTTGCATATCCCTTGCATACAATAGCTGCATCAAGCCAGTGGCCCATTGACATTGCCAAACTTTTGCTTTTTAATTCAGGAGGTGAAATGCTGTTCAACTGGGTTAAGGTCTGGTGATTGACTTGGTGTCACGTTGGGTACAATGAGGCGGAAACAGGCGCAGACTGGCTTTACGCTGATTTATTAAATGAAACTTTAGATCCACACAAAATAATACAAATGCCAGCACGAAACTCAGAAAAAGTGCTAGGAACAAAAATACTTCAGCTAAGAAAACAAGAAAACAAAAACCTGCTTCTCAGGCACATGAACGAGGAACAAAGATTACTTCTCTGGCTAATTGTCTAAGCACTGTGACAGGCGTCTAAATCTATTCACACACACAACGAAAGACAAAAATTCTGTGCTCTACTAGCACTATATATACAACCCCAGTGTTCGTTAACAAAAACAAGGCACAGGTGTCAGAATCCACGTGACCCTGAGTGAACCCACGTGACCAGCAGTGGCTGCTGGGAAATGGAGTCCACCGGCACACTGAGGATGGTCACTGCCAGTGTTCGGCCACCAGAGGCCGCCAGATCCAGCCATGGTACGGCTGGCCAACAGGGGGAATCGTGACACTTGGCCAGTCTAAAACCTTCCTCTTTTTTGTCCCTGATAAAGTCCTTTGTTGAGTTGGCAGTGCTTTTTGGGTTATTGTCTTTCTGCATGATGAAGTTCCTCCTGATTAAAATGGATGCATTTCTCTGTAAATTGGCAGACATGTCTCTTTCGACTTCTGAATTCATTCTGATGCTACCATTATGAGTTATATCATATCAATAAAGATTGGTAATCCTGTTCCAGAAGCAGCCATGCAAGGTCAAGCCATGACACTACCTCCACCATGCTTGAACCATGAGCTTGTATGTTTTGGAAGTATGGATCCTTTCTTTCGCCACAATTTGGTGTTTCTGTCACTTATGAAGGGGTTAATCTTGGTTCCAGAAATTTTGTGGTCAATCTCTGTATTTCTTTGGCTTTCTGATTCTTACCTCTGATGAGTGGTTTGCATCTTGTGGTATGGCCTCTATATTTCTTCTCTTAAAGTCCTCTTCGAACAGTGGATTGTGATACCTTCACCCCTACCCTGTAGAGGGTGTTAGTGATGTCACTGATTATTGTGTAAGGGTTTTCTTCCCACTTCTCACAATGTTTTTGTCATCCTTGGCTGTTTCCCTTGGCTGACCTGTTCCATGTCTGGTTGCTAGTACACCAGTGGTTTCTTTGTTTTCGGGACATTCCAGGTTGTTGTATTGGCTATGCTCAATGCTTGTGCAGTGGCTCTGATTGATTTTCTCTCTTTTCTAAGCTTCAAAATGGCTTGCTTTTCTCCCATATACAGTTTTCTGGTCTTCATGTGGGTCTATCCTTTTAAACAACAAATGCAGTTTTCACAGGCCTAAAGCAGTGCTCAAAACAAGAGTAGACATTCAGCGCTATTAATTCTTTAAACAGTCAATCTAACAGGACACACCTGGGCAACGAGAAACATGTCTCAGTCACATGTTTCAATACGTTTATTATTGAAAAATGTGTGGGTTCAAACAAAAGGTGCCATGATCTAACTTGTTTAACACAACTAGATGTAAGAAAGCTAAAATTCTGATCTATTCTGTCATATTCACCTTTTGATCTCAAACCTAAATATCTTCAGAGTACAGCAAAAACAAAAGAATTGGCCTTGCTGTTCAAAATCATTTTGGAGGGAACTGTAAATTTTGCAGTGTAATTGTTGGCAAATCACTGTTGTATAAGTAGAATAACACTCCAGAGCATGCTGTTATATGAAGATAATTTACTTTGGGATGGTAACGGCCTGACGTGACATAGAACAACCTTTCAGTGTGGATTATTTTTATACAACAATATGGTCATGTTTTGTACAACATTGCTTGCCTAATTATAGCTTTAGTAATTACACTTGTGTCCAACAGTCCGCAACATGGTGACTTGTTAAAAATGTATTGATCTGTTTCTGTTATGTGGAAACTGAAATAACTGAAAGGCACCCAGAGTAAAACCTGTGCCAAATCGATATGCGGACAATGGACGGTGATCTGCTGTGGCGACCCCTAACAGGAGCAGCTGAAAGATCAACAAGAACATACAGTACAATTGGTCAGGTTATTCAAAGGTCACTCTGCATTAAGCAGAGTGTTTCATGTCCTTAGTAAATGCTGCATACATATTAACGTCTGTGTGCTTTTGCTTAACGTCCACTTCGACCCACATGACCTCTTGTTCACTTCTTAATAAAATTGACCAGAAAGTAGGACCAGAAGGCACCTGGAGGGTAGGAATCATGAATCTGATAAAACAGCGAGATAAACCGGTAGAACAGGGAGCCATTTTTTTCTCCACTCACACCTGCTTTCAGGGCTCCATTTCCATTATCATTGTCTTTATTGATTAGGACTGAGAGAACAAGAAAAGAGATTGGGTAATAGAACACTAAAATGACTTGAATTTGAGAGTCAAGATACAGCCCACATTCCAGTAATGAGATAGAGCCCACACTCAAGTAATTACATGAACTGGTCATGAATGGTACTTTTTTGTGAAGGAGCCTTAAATGACCAATGGTGTAATAAAAACATCAGTGATGGTCATGATATTTTTTGGAAGGGCTAAAATCTAATATCTATCAGTAGCTCTACCATTAAACTATTAGGGTTGAGCAATGCATTGTATCACGATTCTACTTTAACACTAATTAGACTAGAAAGGCGGCATTTATGATGGTACCTTAAATTCCTGATGTTCTATTATGAGGTTCACAGGGATTTAAGGGGTGTATGGAACAAAGTGGGATTCGCATGACGCACGGTGTGTGTGATTCACCTGGCCAGGGTGGTGCCGTTTAAACTCCAGGAGATCTGTAGCACAGGAGACTCTGCTCACCCAAACCTCAGCCATGTGGTGGCACAATTCGGGTATGCTCAGGCTGCCGGGCTGCACCAGGCCCCAACTACACACACACACACACACACACACACACACACACACACACACTCAGCAATCTGATGCTCTCTGCAAAACATCCTGCCCTCATTATTATATACATAATACCGTTCATACCTTTCATTTTCATCCACTCGCTTCACTGTAAACACACAGACGCGTGAACGTTAGGACAGAATTAATACAATTAAAGAAAGCAGCACTGCAATGACTGTGTGTGTGTGAGAACTGGTGCACACAAATCCATACTTTCCACACAAATGATCCACATTTTCTACTTTTATTCCCTACTTTCTATACTTACGCTTAAGCTTGTCAATCTGATCGAAGCAATATGATATATTATATTATATTATATTATATTATAATATAATGCACTGAGGGAAATAAGTACCGAACACATCAACATTTATTTCAGTAAACATATTTCCAATGAGGTTATTCAGGTTTTATTGGCTTTAAGGCGCTAGGGAGAATAAGAAGTCACGTTGTGAACACGCCCTTTCCCGAACGACTAAAGCGTAAAGAATTCACAATATTCTAATACCGTAGTGAACTCGGTGTTATATTGTTTCAGGAGAACAGGTTTAACACAACAAGCGCAGTTTTCACGAGTTTTTGTTGACACGCGGTTAAGTTCATATTAAAAAAATAATAAATTTAAACGTGCGAATATTTGGCTTAATTTGTGCATGTGTAAAATTTACAGCTATGAAATGTTAACTAAATTTCAAGGATATTTTCGTCAGGAGACAAAACTTGGTGGTTGTTTTTTTTTTTTGACGTTCAAATATCAGGCTTGCTCTGATTGGCTGCCATGACCACCTTTGATCTTGGGCCAAATCTTGTTCCACCACGTGTCAACGCACACAACCAGAGCCAGTCCCAAAGCCAGCATGAAGAGCAGCCTCAACGAGGTCAATGCAATGAACCTGCGAGAGAGAGAGAGAGAGAGAGAGAGAGAGAGAGAGAGAGAGAGAGAGAGGAATCAGAACAGTGGGTTCTGGATGTACTTTAGACAAATAAACGGGTTTGATGTAAAATCTGATGTACTGGCTGAATGGCTGAAACGGTGTCTGCTTACTGATCCCAGCTGATCGTCTCTCACCGTACGGCTTTGACTCGCTCGCTTCAATCGTTTGTTTCATAAATTCTGTCGTGTTTTTAGTAATTAGTCATTGGGAATTTAATATAAATATAGGTTCTGTACATTTCTGTAGATTCACGCGTGTGTGTGTGTGTGTGTGAGCGAGAGAAAAATTTGCTTACACAGTTTAAAATCAACATGGAGTCAAAATACAAAATAAGAGTCAAAATACTCTACACACAGTGTTCTGACTAATCTTCCAACAGACTTGTGGTAATAATATTTTGTTTATACTGATTGAAAATGTCCAATTAATCGATTCTCATTCTGACAGCGGAATGAAACGCCAGTGTTCTACGAGAAAGAGTTAAAAGAAAGCACTTCTAGGATAATCAGTGATACACATTCAGCCAGATAGCGGTGAGCACAGCATGGATGATTGTATGGTAATATCTGTTTTGGACCTGGTAACCTTTCTAACTCCGAATACAACCTAATGAAGTGGCACTTTTACATTTCAGGTCCTGTCAAGTATCCAGGAAAACAGGATGTTTTGGACAAAACAGCTCGAAAATTAATGTGCTGAAGCAGGTGTGTGTAGGTGTGTGTACATGTGAGTTTCACCTACTACACCTACAAAAGCACGTTTATTATACAACAAATATTGCTACATTATCTACACGCATTTATTACTTATTTACACCACCTACTCTTCTTTATTTTTTCTAGCGATAGGGCCCTCAAGGTCCTCATGGTTTATTTATCAAAAGATGACTGTTTATCATGGTGGATCAAGTAACACAAGAACACGATGAGGAGGAAAAGCAATGTATCAGATGAATCAGACCTCAAACCATGCAAAATCTAATAAAGCAATACCTTGACTATGGTGATGAGTCAAGACTCAAAATTGTGCAATATCATCCAAAGTAAATGGTAAATGGCGCACTTATATAGCGCTTTTTTATCCAAGGCGCTTGGATCCAAAGCGCTTTACACTGTGTCTCATTCACCCATTCACACACACACTCACACACCAATGGTAGCAGAGCTGCCATGCAAGGCGCTAACTTGCCATCGGAGGCAACTTAGGGTTCAGTGTCTTGCCCAAGGACACTTCGGCATGGGATCACCCGGGCCGGGATTCGAACCACCAACCCTGCGATTAGCGGATTAGTGGACAACCCGCTCTACCGACTGAGCCACAGCCGCCCCAAAGTCATGCAGACAAGGTCTTGTAGGTGAGCATCAATGTCTTGAATTTGATGCGGGCGGATACAGGAAGCCAATGGAGGGAGATGAAAAGGGGTGTGACATGGGTCCTCTCGGGCTGGTTGAAGACAAGGTGCGCTGCACCATCCTGAATCATCTGAAGGGGTTTGATGGAGCTGGCTGGGAGGCCTGAGAGTGAGTTGCAGTAGTCCAGTTTTGAGATAACAAGAGCCTGGACTAGTATCTGTGAAGCCTGTTCGGTGAGGTAGGGTCGGATTTTCTTGATGATGAACAGGATGAATCTACCGGACCGTGCAGTTGTTGAGATGTGGTCTGTAAAGGTCAAGCTGTCATCAAGAATCACCCAAAGGTTCCTGGCTGTCCTGGTTGGCTTCCTTCCCCTTTTCCTTCCTTCATTCTTTCCTTCATTTCTTCTTTCCCTTTTTCATTCCTTCCTTCCATCTATCCATCCAGTCTCTAGAGTTTACACTGAATGGTGAGGAAAAACAAACAATATTTTCCAAATATAGCCTAAATAGGCTTCCCAGGGCTTCCTTCCTTCATTCCTTCCCTCCCTCCTTTCATCCCTTCTTCCTTCTCTTCTTATTCCTTCCTTCCTTCCATCCAGTCTTTTGAGTTTACACTGAATGGTGAGAAAACCAAAAAACATTTTCATATATAGACTAAATAGTCTTCCCCGAGCTTCCTTCCTTTCTTCCCTTCTTTCTTTCTCCCTTTCTTCCTTTATTCCCTTCCTTCTTCCCCTTTTCGTTCCTTCCTTCCTTACTTCAATTCCCCCATGCTTCCTCCCTTCATTCTTGTCCTTCTTCCTTATTTCCTTCCATCCTTCCCTTCTTCCATCCTTCCTTCCTTCCCACCATACATTCAGCCATTCAGTCAATGATAATGAAATACTGTTGTCCTATTATTGTATTAATTTGAGATCATTTCTTTCCAAACATGAAGCACTTCGGGCCTGTTATTCTAAATTATTATATTCCACATAATCTTATGCAGTGCTCATATTAAGACTCTTACACAGTGTTCTCATATCTAATATTCTTGATAGATTTCTTCTTTAATGCCTTCTGCTAAAAGTGCTGCTTGATGTAAGGTCAGATTGAAACCCTCCAGCTATTACGATCAGCAACCAATGAGCGAAACTCTGCATTGCTGTCAGTAATTTCAATGGTTTCTGTACCACGCAACAGTTACATAAATGCCCCAAAGTCAAAAGAAAAAGAATGAATCAACTTGTTGTTAAAAGTGTAAGCGGGGGGTAAACTGTCCATGACATTCTTACACTGATGTAGGTACAATTTTAAGTCTGTGTTCAGAATCGGTTAATTCAGTGCAAACGCTTCGTCAATATTTACACTGGGACATTTAAGAGTGTACAGAGATGGGGGGGGGGGGTGTATGTAGAATCTCTTCAGGCGGACCATATTGAAGTGAGGCAGTAGTGGTACATTTGAAATGGACACTCAGACGCTGGCTTCATGCTGAGCATAACTCTGACTCAGGAAAAGTAATGACCCCCACTTCCCCCTCTGAATTGTGCCTTAGGCCTTAGCTTGATATGATGAAGAACAATACAGACGATATCGTTGCTGTTTTGGAGCATGGGAAAATCTGTAAATAGATCTGAGCACCATAATCCATAGCATCTGTAATTAGGACGCCAAAATTATAGCTGGATTTTCTCGTTAATGTCAATCAGCTAGCTTTTTAAGCACCTTATTGTCTATATTGAGACTTCTAGACATGAGCATAGGGTCTAGAAGGCATTGTCTTATAGCGTATGCAGTGGCCATTTTTAGCACTGGAAGCTCCTTGATTTTTGGCCTACCCGCCTGTCACGTTTCTATAGAAACAGCCCTAAATTAAAAGGTTAGTGTCATCAAACACTGGAGATATGTGGAGTAGCAGGAAAAACCTGAAGAATATATTTTTTGGGTTGTAGTTGACCCAAAGAACAGTAATTATTCATGTATTTTTTGTAATAGTCTATCTGTTCTTTAGGGTTTCCTACCTTTTTCCCCTTTCTGTTTTAATATATACAGGTGCAGGTCATAAAATTAGAATGTCATCAAAAAGTTGATTTATTTCAGTAATTCCATTCAAAATGTTAAACTAGTATAATGTATACAATCATTACACACAGACTGATATATTTCAAGTGTTCATTCCTTTTAATTTTGATGATTATAACTGACAACTAATGAAAACCCCAAAATCAGAATCTCAGAAAATTAGAATATTGTGAAAAGGTTCAATATTGAAGACACCTGGTGCCACACTCTAATCAGCTAATTAACTCAAAACACCTGCAAAGGCTTTAAATGGTCTCTCAGTCTAGTTCTGTAGGCTACACAATCATGGGGAAAACTGCTGACTTGACAGCTGTCCAAAAGACGACCATTGACACCTTGCACAAGGAGGGCAAAACACAAAGGGTCATTGCTAAAGAGGCTGGCTGTTCACAGAGCTCTGTGTCCAAGCACATTAATAGAGAGGCAAAGGGAAGAAAAAGATGTGGTAGAAAAAAGTGTATAAGCAATAGGGATAACCGCACCCTGGAGAGGATTGTGAAACAAAACCCATTCAAAAATGTGGGGGAGATTCATAAAGACTGGACTGCAGCTGGAGTCAGTGCTTCAAGAACCACCACACACAGACAAGATCTGGGTTTCAGCGGTCACATTCCTCTGTTCTCTGATGAAAGTAAATTTTGCATTTCCTTTGGAAATCAAGGTCCCAGAGTCTGGAGGAAGAGAGGAGAGGTGTTCCACGTTCCACAGAATCCACGTTGCTTGAAGTCCAGTGTAAAGTCAGTGACTGAGTGTTCCACAGTCAATGATGGTTTGTGGTGCCATGCCATCGGCTGGTGTTGGTCACTGTGTTTTCTGAGGTCCAAGGTCAATGCAGCCGTCTACCAGGAAGTTTTAGAGCACTTCATGGTTCCTGCTGCTGACCAACTTTATGGTGATGCAGATTTCATTTTCCAACAGGACTTGGCACCTGCACACAGTGCCAAAGCTACCAGTACCTGGTTTAAGGACCATGGTATCCCTGTTCTTAATTGGCCAGCAAACTCGCCTGACCTTAACCCTATAGAAAATCTATGGGGTATTGTAAAGAGGAAGATGCGATACGCCAGACGCAACAATGCAGAAGAGCTGAAGGCCACTATCAGAGCAACCTGGGCTCTTATAACACCTGAGCAGTGCCACAGACTGATCGATTCCATGCCACGCTGCATTGCTGCAGTAATTCAGGCAAAAGGAGCCCCAAATAAGTATTGAGTGCTGTACATGCTCATACTTTTCATGTTCATACATTTCAGTTGGCCAACATTTCTAAAAATCCTTTTTTTGTATTGGTCTTAACTAATATTCTAATTTTCTGAGATACTGATTTTGAGGTTTTCATTAGTTGTCAGTTATAATCATCAAAATTAAAAGGAATGAACACTTGAAATATATCAGTCTGTGTGTAATGAATGTATACATTATACTAGTTTCACTTTTTGAATGGAGTTACTGAAATAAATCAACTTTTTGATGATATTCTAATTTTATGACCTGCACCTGTATATATTAAAACAGCCTATCGCTGTTGGTTTTGCTTTGGCCTACAATGCAACAAATGATAGCAAATGAAAATATCTTAGATATAGTCCATATGTATCTAGTATTTTCTATTACAAGATTACAACAAACCAAATGTACATTTTCTAAAACCTATTTCCAGACGTTTGTACTAATTCCTAGCTTGAAATAGTCTTCTTCAATTGGCAGATCATTCCATTAGATTTAAGTATTTATTTCGAGAAAGAAGCTGCCAATAGAACAAGAAAATGCAACGTTTGAAATAAAAAAAGTCTAGAAATAGGTTTAATAATCTTATATTTTGTTAATTGTAACCTTATTATAGAAAATACTAGATAAATCTGACTATATTCAAAATATTTTTACTTGCTAAGATGTCATTTTTTGCAGTGTGTGCCTTGAGAAAAACTATATCAATAATGTATGTAATTATGTCTTTCTGTACTAATTACATACAGAAACAATCACATGCGAATAATGTTTTTATTTAATTTAAATGATTCATCAATTTTCCCATGTAGTGCATGTGTTTTTCATTTCCCATGTCATATTCCCCGCACAATTCACTTGTTTTCAATTTCACATGTAGTGTATACTTTGATTGATTGGCACCCTGTCCAGAGTGTACCCCGCCTTGTACCCGATGCTCCCTGGGATAGGCTCCAGGTTCCCCATGACCCTGAAAAGGAGTAAGCGGTAGAAGATGGATGGATGGATGTTAACTTTTTTACAGCTTGGCCCTGCTCGTTATGGAGATACTGTGCATAGCAATAGCAGCAAAACCTTGAAATATAATTATGTTGGGTTTTTCTTGTTTGTTTGTTTGTTTGTTTTTTTGTAGCTATTGCTGTCTGAGCTGAAGGTCAAATTATTCGTGTAATTTTTGTCATATTTTAACAACAATTTATCTGTATTCACCCAGAGGCTGTTGTACTCAACCCTGACTGTAAAAAGTCTGCATTTTATCTGTTGATTAGGGTTTCTGCTTTTCTTTTCTTCTCTTTTTTCAGTTCCTTTCTATTTCAGTTTCCATTTAATTTCTATTGTATGTATGTAGAGCGTGTGGTTTCGTGTTTCAGATGGGATTTTAAAACATAAATCGTTCTTATACTTTTTGGTCTTTGAGTTCACAATTGCAGTTGAGTGGCATAGCATGGCAGAATGCACTTTTACACTTTCACTCATGATCACAAATTATTTGCATAGTCACATGAGGGTGGCATGGTTATATGATGGTAGGTAATGTTGCTACCTCACACCTCTGGGGTCCCTGGTTTGATCCTGAGCAGTATGTACAGTATGTATATATAGTTTTGCACATTATTCCACATCGGTTTCCACTGGTTTCCTCCCACCTCCCAAAACCATGCATGTAGGTGGACTGGCTACTTTAAATTGTCCCTAGGTGTGTGTGCGTGTGTGTTTATGTGTATGTGCCTTGTGATGGACTGTGATACCAACCAAGGTGTACTCCCATTTTCCTCACTGTGTTCCTGGGATAGACTCCAGATCAGGCTGACCAGGATAAAGTGCTTATGAATGAATGAATGAATGATCACGTGAAAACGTATACACGTCTCCCCCCCCCCCCCATAATGGTAAGAAATAATTACTACATCCTTTTTAGTTACATTTTAAACGCATTGCTTCTCTTCTGTTCAGCACGTTGAGGTATAAGTGGACGAAAAAGGTTCCTGTTCTGACACATTATATTACACTTTGGAATGCAGCGTGAACGCACTGCGCATGCGCGCGTGTCCTGCCAGCGATAAGGTCTCTATAGATACAGCGTGTTCCGACTCGCGCGAGCAGGTTCCGCCCCGCCCACATGCAAACACTCGCCACCTAAACCAGGAAGCAAAATACACACAAACACGGAGTAAGGAACGAACAAAAATAACGCAGAAAGAGGAGTTGTTTTCAGGGCGTTGCTGTACAGAAGCGAATAAAATCCAACCGTCGATGTGTTTATTCCGCTAAACGCGCGTGGGTATGTACCGTGGTGCTTCTATTTACAATGCAATCCAGCGCGAGCCTTAAAAAACAAAAAGAAGAAAAGCTATAGGATGTGACACTGCACTCGTTAACATAACCGAGACACTGATAATCGCGGTGTGTTTCATTTTTAATGGCTAGAGAAACACGTGACTGTCTATATCTTGTATGTTTCCTTTGTTTGTTTGTTTGTTAATTATTGATGAAAGGGTTTACTATGTGAAGCATGCATGCATAAGTCTACAATGCTGAATCGACACAAGTTATTTTGGCATAAAGGAAAAGTCCACACTTAGGATTTATAATTAACATGCAGCATCCAAGATTTATTTTTGCAATACATTCCTAAACTCCTTTCATCACCAAATTCGACTAACTTCACTTTGGTGAACAGTTTGCCACAGTTACCCACAATGCCATTCAAGTTCTCCATCCATCCATCCATCCATCCATCCATCCATCCATCCATCCATCCATCTTCAACCGCTTACTCCTTGTCAGGGTCACGGGGAACCTGGAGCCTATCCCAGGAAGCATCGGGCACAAGGCGGGGTACACCCTGGACAGAGTGCCAGTCCATCGCAGGGCACAATCACATACACACTCATTCATACACTACGGACACTTTAGACATGCCAATCAGCCTACTATGCATGTCTTTGGACTGGGGGAGGAAACCGGAGTACCCGGAGGAAACCCCCGACACACGGGGAGAACATGCAAACTCCGCACACACATGGCCCTGGCGGGACTCGAACCCCAGACCCTGGAGGTGTGAGGCAGACGTGCTGGGATTTGGCTCTCGCCTTCATCTCTACGTAAAGAGAGCGCTGCAGCAGAGCTTTAGTCTTTTCGTCTGTCCAGCTCTCTCACCTTCTTTTCTGTACACTCTGCTCAAACGGACCAGATTCCAAAGCTTCAACTTTCACACTAATATCCACGTCAACACGGTCACGCTCGCCATCTCGTAAATCGCAGACTAGCCGAGAGACAGCAAGTTTTTTGCTGTAGATTAAAAAAGCAACTGTATAATAGAGCTGCAATGCATTCCAGGACTTCGAGTTCCACCTTCTGCGCTGGATCGATATGACACGGGAAATGTCTCGGGAAAACGGTGAAGGAAAAAAGACACTCGTACCTTTTGTTGTTGTTGTTGTTTTTACGAGCAAACAGCGAAACCTGATCGTTATCTCTTAGGATTGAGATTGAAATTTATTTTTCTCTAGCCAACAGTTTAGGACAAGAATCTATAAGAACTTGACAAAATATCTCATATATAAACATACTGAATGTGTTTCACACAGGCAATTTCCTTTAACATCTCATTATATTGATGTAATAACTTATTTCAAGATATTATCTTGTTATTACAACATAATGTTATTTTAACTTAATATCTCGCAATTTCAACTTAATAAGTTGTGATTTTCAGTTAATATTGCTCAGCTCACCATCTGTCAGTAAAGCCAATTTATTAAACATTAGCTTAGTATTAGGTATTTCACTTAAAAGCGCCCAGGTCTAGTCAAAGTTTTTAGTCTTAACACTTAAATTGACGAAATTCCGTAACGGTCAGAGCGGCCATTTTGTAATTTGACCCCAAATATGAATTTGAGCCGTTTTGAATTTGACGTGACAATTTCAGGATCTGCTGTGCAGGATGAACACATTTACTGTTGCACTGACACCTACAGTGTTGTCTTAATCATGTACAGTGTAGACACCTGGAGTGTTTACATAAGGTGTTTAAAGTGTGTATAAAGTGATAATTGTATGTATTATCTGTGTTTTGTGCCACGGTTAATCAGTCTGTAGTGTGTAATATATTAGGACATACAAAAGGTGTGTCTCGATCAGCTCCCTTGCTCCCTAAGTTGTGAGTCAGTATAAGGTGTACACGAGTTGGGACACTGCTAAGGACCCTGGCTCACTACATATTGGGAAACTGATGACTCAGCGACATGACTACGTGCTCGCGTTGTAAAACATCACCACTGGTATTTATCAACATCGGACAGGAGAGATATCTTTCTGACTTCATATAAATTTTCAGATTAATCACACGTGTTTCTAACGTGGTACTTCAAACAGGATTGTAGGCTAGCTAGTGGATTTTTAAAAAAATCATTAAACATTTAAGTCGCTGGATTTGAGAACTACAACAACGATTACAAGCTATTTATCAGTCTGTACAGGAGTCCGTAGAGGTTTTTTTTTGTGATTGTTGCGTCCAAAACGTGCTCGATTTTGCTGCAACTTTTTTCAAAATTTACAATACAACTTGCAGAGTTTGTTCTGCTTTTTTTTTTCCAGAAAACTACTTGAATTGGTGAAATTGCAATTGCACGAAATAGTCTCGCACGGTCTTTCGCAGTGATGTTTGTTGGTAAATGAGACCTTTTTGATGTTCGACTCACGTAATTAAAGGGGGCTTTGGCTGATTGTGCATTAGGATGATGTCACATGACGTTTCTTGGCCCATATATGCAGAAAATCTCCGAATGTCACAGAGTTTGTTTGATTTTGCGTTCATATCTGCGATCGCAAAATCCCAGAGGAACTGACTTACATTTGTAGACCGAGTTGGCTGAGAGTTCGTTCGCCATTTTGTTTTCGAGTTGAGATGCTTCAGAAAATACCACATCAATTCCAGTAAGGGAACATAGTCAGCAATGATACTCTCTCATTTTTCGGGTGCCTTGTGGGATTTTATACGGTGCACTGTAAGATTCTGTGTTTGTTACAGCCCTTAAAATGGCTGATCACCTGATCAGTGCCCTGAGTACTGAACTATAGAGCTGACTGAGATGTGACACACCCATCGTATTGATTTAGGTCTCCTGCTATCGTTGAAAAGTTCAATAATAGTCATTTTTGTAATGTTTGTATATCGTGGTATTGTGTATTTGAATTCCTCCTGTCGTGTGTAGTCATTGACTGACCTTTTCTGTAGAAACACAAGTTGAGGGACAGAAAATTCCCCTTGTAACTGTTCAGTATAGTTTTACTATAGTATAAGAGGAAGTGTTTAGTCACTTTAGCGCTAATTAGAAAGTGTTCGTGCATACTAAAGGTCAGGGGTGCGTGTGTATGGGTGTTTGTGAGGTGTGCGAAACCAGTTTTACACCTTGATTGCAACGGTTCTAGAGATTATTACGTGTCACGTTCCAAGACATGATTTCAATCAAATCTCAGCCTGAATTCTATAACAGGCTGTTTAATAATGTGTCCTCCATGTCAGATTATACAACGACTCGCGATAGACCTGTGATTTAAAGAAAACAACTGCATTCTGCTTACGATCTCGGACAGAAAATGGGTTTTCATAAGCATAAACATTCTTCAACGTGAGCTTGAGGTAATGAGGATGTTTATTTCTGTCCATCTGCATGTTTTGTTTATGTTTCGACATCACCGCTATCATATTTTTAGCTATTCAGTGAGTTTCACATTAATTTTTTGCGTGACCCTCCCGTCTGCGGTTTTTAGATCAGACTGAAATTTTTACAAAATGAACTCCAGTTTCGTCAGCTGTCTTCGGTCACAACGGCACTAAATCAGCCGTATATCAGATTATGCGTTCGAACACCGTCGACTTCATCTCACGAACAAAAGTCTTTTACAATGTGCGTTTTTTTTAATGATCTGCGACAGCAAAATCTGTCCAAAACTTGCTAAGTATTTATTAAGTAAATTGTATTTAGATAAATAAAGAATTATCTACTATTGACAGGCTTAAACCGTGCTTTCCTGGTAAGAAACCTGGGTTTCAAAATTCAGACCGTTTAAAGGTTCCGACATTTCAGAAGAATTTTTATAGAACAGGAATCATTTTTCCTGGTTTTGTTTCCCATTTTGCATTATTTTTACACACTTTTTTTTTTTTTTTTACTTTAATTGCACCTTTAATGTAACTTCAATCTAATTAGCATCTTCTTTAATGTGGGTTTAATACTATTGGAAATTTACAATGAATGTAATCACATTATTTGCTGCAGTATTAAGTATATAGTAGCTTTTTAAAAATATAATTCACATAATAATAAAAACATATTAGTAGTGTTTCAGCTGTAATAGTGTTAGCAAATTGGTTCAGATGTAGAATACTGAGGTTAAGGATAGAGTTGTAGTGGGATTTAGTTACAGCGAAACAGATCAGTAAACAACCATAACACTGTGTGTGTGTGTGTGTGTGTGTGTGTGTGTGCGCGCGCGCGCGCACACAGAAAGTTCTTACTTCTGCCTCATGCGTTTCCTGTTTGTATGACTCACAAAAGTTTCACCTTTACCTTATACAGAGAGAGAGAGAGAGGGGGAAAAACAAATGGGTCGGAGTGGGTTACTGCCAGATTCTACACACACTGAAGAACATACACTATTTCCTGCTGTGTGTGTGTTATATAATCCTATATAGTATCCTTTTGCCAGCTTTTGCAGTAAATGAATCATTGTCTCTCTCTCTCTTTCAACACACACACACACTCCGCACTCCATGTAAGCCACTCAGCTCACACTCACATGTGAGAGTAAGTGTCTGTGTGTGTCCTTCTTCTGGTATATGGCATGTCCTTTTCTCTGAGTGTGAGATCAGCAGTATATGCTTTATATATTTTAGATGTGTTGTGTGCAGTGTAGCCTTTTTAAAAATTAAAAAAGTAATAAAGTGATTTAAAAAATATTTACAATAAAATCAGAACGGTCGACCTAATTAAAATATGCTACATTACATCGCCATGCCTCCTACTGGACTGTCTGTATCGGAATGGAAAGATTGTGTTGCTTTAGCCAATCAAAACTGCTCATTAGCATGACCTCGGGATAGGGCGGGGCAAAGCGATAAGCCGTCATCTAAATTAACTTCTCATTTCCATTGCATTATGATGTTAAAAACATTCAGTAGTGTGAATCCATCATTCAGTTTTTGTGAATTAAAATGAATTTAAATATGCATTTCTCGCGTTTGTGTTAGCATATTAGTTTTACTCTTGCTTTAATACATTTTAACACATTAGCGTTAATCAACTTTAACACTATTAGCATACTGTGTTTAATGTAGCAGTAACTCTGTTAGCATATTAGCTTTAATTAGCTTTGACACAAAAAAGCGGCTTTAATTAGCTGCAATTATCTTTACTTTATAATTAATAAATAAGAATGCAGCCAACAAAATGGACTGATTGTGATGTTGATTATGAGCTTACGAAATACAGAGTTCGTTATTGAATGAATTTAGTTCCCTACATTTTAGTTCATGTATTAGCATTGTACAACATGCGATGTGTGTGTGTGTGTATGTGTTTGTATGTATGTATTTATGTTTTTAAAGGAGGAGAACATAAACACGTAAAGAATATAAACCACAGACTACAGTTTTAAATTGGCACACTTTTTAGCTTTCTCTAGAACAAAGCGAAAAGAAGTGAATGTAGAGTATGTGTAGTGATATGCACACTCGTGTCGTGCTCAGGTTGTGTATGAGTGCACTAAATGCATGAGTTTTGCAGTGTATTCTGGAAATGTGAAGCAGCTGCTTTGAGGTTTTCTTTCCTTTTAAGTATTCTTACATATATCAGACTTGACTTTTCTCTTCCTGAAATTTGTGCTCAGTTGAAATGTGTTTTTGATCAATTTGAAAATGGTATTTCCATTCCCATAGAACAAATGTTGTTTATTTGTATTGAAAAGCAATTCATATTCCCCTACAGTATGCTGAGTCTCAAGAGCCCCTAAGGTTGCCTTTTCCCATCTCTGGAAAGTAGGCTACTTCATGAACAAGCATTACTGTAAACAGAAACATATGAAAACGTATTATAATAAACAAAACATACGAACTAGCATCAAAATACGAATAGTAAAATAGTAACACACAAACTAGCATCATCCATCCATCCATCCATCTTCAACCGCTTACTCCTTTTCAGGGTCACAGGGGAACCTGGAGCCTATCCATCATACTAAACTAAATCCAAACAAACTAGCATTATATTATGGTAAAAACACAGGGATTAGCATTAGCATGTTTTTAATAAGGTAAAAACAGAGGGACTGGTATTGCAGTAATGTAAATACACAGGGACTAACATTATAGTAATGGAAAAAAACAGAGATTAGCACTGTATTAATATAAAGATACAAAGATTAGCGCTGTATTAATGTCAAAACCACTGTACACCGCACTAAGCTGCATGAGTCACTTTTATACAATTGAACTCGTTTTGCTGCTACACTACAATAGTGTACAGTTTACAGACTGTATTATTGTCTGGCACTTGTCTCACATTGTTGTGTATTTACACTTTATGTAGTCCTTCATACTGTTCTGTGTTGCACTATGGTCCTGAAGAAACATTTCGTTCCAATGTTTACAAGCGATATAGAGGAATGATAATAAAACTCACTTGACTTGACTTAAAAACACAAGGATTAGCATTGTAGTAATGTAAAAACACAAGGACTAGCAATGTAATAGTGTAAAAACACAGAGGTTAGCATTGTAGTAATGTAAAAACACAAGGACTAGCATTGTAATAATGTCAAAACACAAGGACTAGCATTGTAATAATGTCAAAACACAAGGAATAGCATTGTAATAATGTCAAAACACAAGGATCTGCATTGTAGTAATGTAAAAACACAAGGACTAGCATTGTGGCAATGTAAAAACACAAGGACTATGTCACGTTGGGTTGTATGAAGCGGAAACAGGCGCAGACTGGCTTTACGCTGATTTATTAAATTAAACTTTAGATCCACACAAAATACAAATGCCAGCACGAAACTCAGAAAAAGTGCTAGGAACAAAAATACTTCAGCTAAGAAAACATGAAAACAAAAACCTGCTTCTCAGGCACATGAACGAGGAACAAAGCCTACTTCTCCGGCTAATTACCTAAGCACTATGACAGGCGTCTAAATCTATTCTCTCACACACACACACACACACACACACACACACACACACACACACATGTGATG
>JAFFST010047156.1:27249-43679 GCA_022414735.1 Noturus placidus | reverse complement strand
GTCTATCCCAGGAGGCATCGGGCACAAGGCGGGGTACACCCTGGACAGAGTGCCAGTCCATCACAGGGCACGATCACATACACACTCACATTCATACACTACGGACACTTTAGACACGCCAATCAGACTACCATGCATGTGTTTGGACTGGGGGAGGAAACCGGAGTACTCAGAGGAAACACACGGGGAGAACATGCAAACTCCACACACACATGGCCCTGGCTGGACTCAAACCCCGGACCCTGGACTTTGCACATTTAAATAACCATATAATTTATTTTAAAGTTAAAGGTGACCCTTGCTGAAAAAAACATTTGAGAACCTCTGAACTACAGTGTAACAAGAAAGCATTAAATATTGATAAAAAGAAAAATTTGCAAATATTTTTTTTTATCATCTATAAAGCAATAAGTTAATGTGGTTTTGGTTTATTATGGACCCTTGAAGTTTTGCTTAAATGATGAATTAAACCTAATCTACATATAGATTTGGAAAACATTGTTCATTGTTCATTTATTCTTTTACATCGGGGACTTTACTGAGGTCAGTGTGGTCAGTACTTTCCCATTACGATATCCACCTCACGTCATTAAGTGCCGAGGTTTATCACAATTTATTTAGTCCAGCCCTAAAAGTAGTGCTAACGAGCTAAAGTTGATCTGAGATAAAAGGCTGCCCACTCGGTCTCACAATGAACACACGCCACATTTTACTAAATGTTCACCACATCAAGCGAGAGTCAGCGTCAAACTGAGAAAACAGCTTGCTAAATGACTTTTTAATGCTGCATTGCATCAAGCTTAATTAAACAAATTTAGTTTATCAGAGCTCTGGGCCAATGATATAAACATGATTAATGTCGACTGTCTCGGGGAATTTGCTTTGAAGCCTTTTGTTGAAGTTGCACATAAATCTTGATGGTTGCAACAGATGATTTGAGGCTTTGACTTGTGCATGAAATGAAATGCTCAGCTGTATGGATATGATTTAATACATTTATACTGTCACTAAATTGACTTGTCTTTTGCAACCTGATAACAAGATACGCTGATGTTTGCATTAGAGATGCTACTCGTGCTACTTTAGAACTTCACATGTACTTTTGCAACGTCAAAGTAAATGTAATTGTCGATTGTATAAGAGTTTGTACCTGGGTTTTAAACTATATTGGGGTATTCATAGGCTAATCAGATACACTATATGGCCAAAAGTATACGGACACCCGACCATAACACATATATGTGCTTGTTGAACGTCCTATTCCGGATTTATTCTGTTGTAATAAGCTCCACTCTTCTGGGAAGGCTTTCCACTAGGTTTTGGAGCGTGGCTCTGGGGATTTGTGCTCATTCAGAGACAATAGCATTATTGAAGTCAGGTACTGATGTTAGACGGGGAGGCCTGGGGTGCGGTCGGCATTTCAGTTCATCCCAAAGGTGTTCCGTACGGTTGAGGTCAGGGATCTGTGCAGGACACTTGAGTTCTTCCACTCCAACCATCACAAACCATGTCTTCATGGAGCTCGCTTTGTGCTCAGGGGCATCGTCATGCTGAAACAGGTTTGGAGTCAGTTAGTAGCAGTGAAGGGAAACTTTGGCAACAGTTTTGGGAAGAAATGGTAAATGCTAAATGGCGCATTTATATAGCGCTTTTATCCAAAGCGCTTTACACTGTGTCTCTTTCACCCATTCACACACACACACTCACACACCAACAGTAGCAGAGCTGCCATGCAAGGCGCTAACTTGCCATCGGGATCAACTTAGGGTTCAGTGTCTTGCCCAAGGACACTTCGGGATGTGGAGTCACGTGGGCCAGGAATCGAACCGCCAACCCTACGATTAATGGACAACCCGCTCTACCGACTGATCCACAGCCGCCCTGAACAATATATGGGTGTGATATTCAGGTGTGCACGATCTTTAAGCCATATAAACGTTGTCAATATTTTTATTGACACTAGAATCAATAAGACTGTTCTCTCTAGCAGTACATCAATGGAGAAGGTGGCGTGGAACAAGACGTTCTATCTAAACAATGTCAAATAAACACAAAATCTTTTCATTCCCCACAGCATGATATGGCATGACTCGGAATGCCTGCGTTTCTCAAACTCGAAACAATTCCTGTTCTCTAGTGTACTCGTGCTTCACCTTTTTTCCTCCGAGTGTAAACAAGCTGAAAGCAGAGCAAAGGGATAAGAGAAAGAGAGAGAGAGAGAGAGAGAGAGCGAGCGAGAGCGAGAGAGAGAGACAGAGAGATAGAGAGAGAGAGAGCGAGCGAGAGCGAGAGCGAGAGAGAGAGACAGAGAGAGAGAGAGAGAGATAGAGAGACAGAGAGAGAGAGAGAGAGAGAGAGAGAATTTGGGAAGGAGGTGGGTGTCGGAGTCGGGTAGTAGGATAACTTCAAAACCCCACATCAAAAAGAATAAATAATTGTTTCTGCTGCTCTTTTTTTGTGATGGGGATCCATGGCAGCAGTCAGTAACAGCAGACAGTAGAGTGGGGTGGAGAAGGCTTTGATTGCAGCCTGATCTCCTGGAGTGGGCTCCTTCTGTCTGCCTCCACATTGATGGTGCAGTTCCCAGTGATTAAACGCTGCCTCATGGGACCCCCACTGTGAGAGGGAGAGATAGAGAGCGAGAAAGAGAGCGAGACAAGAGTCAATGAGCCACAAAGTTACAGAAGTCTGAAACTTTTCTAGAGTACACCTAACTGAACTAGCGTTCATAAAAACCAAGACTTTGGGTCATCCTGTTAAAGGAGAATAATCAACAACACGATGCTGTGATGAAGTGGAGTTACATTTACCACCAGAAAGTGATCATTTCCATTTATAATTACTTTGAATCTTGTGGAACATCCACAAATTACTTCCTGTTTTCATTTACATTATAGCAGCTATATCAGCCGTTTCCTAATTAGCATCTCTTTTTCTTTCTCTCTCTCGAAGGTAATAAGACAAAAAATAACCCACACAGCTTGTCATGAAATGGAGAAAGACTTTCCAATGTTAGTGTCAAAGTGACAGCTTTACCAGTGACTGATACAAACAACACGCTAGCACTGGAGAGTCCTTCACAAAATGTTACGTACTACGTACAATAAACGCCTCGAATCTCCTCACAGAAACATCACCGTATCAACAATTACACACATTTTAATTATACATTCGCGGGGAGTGTGCAGCACATAAGTCCCAGTGTAAGTCGTTACTATAGAAACGATAATGTACTAGAACAAGCGCGTTAATATAAACTTGTGATTTACAGCTGCACTTCTGCTGTTATAGAAAGCTCATCGATCAAGCTGACCAATCAGATTTGAGTACATTTTCAGACACTCTATATGGTCCAGGCTGACAGAACTGTTAGAATGTATTGTAATGTAGCCTTTATTTGTCACATATAGATGACAACACAGTGAAATTCTTTCCTTTGCTTGTTAGGAAGTTGCACAGGTCAGAGCACAGGGTCAGGAGCCCGTGGAGCAGAGCGGGTTAAGGGCATTGCTCAAGGGCCCAACAGTGGCAGCTTGGAAGTGCTGGGGCTTGAACCCCCGATGTTCTGATCAATAACCCAGAGCCTTAACTGTTGAGCCACCCGTCAAAATAGTACGTATACTTTTCAATGAGATTTTGGTGCAACTTCTCACATACTGTATATACAGTTTTATAAACAGCATATTAACTAAATAGAAACTTCCAGGACCATACAATGTGAAGTGTGTACAATCGATCGTACAATTTACAGTTTTTAATCGCACATAAATCTCAGATAAACACTGTATAATGACATTTACATTTATTCATTTAGCAGACGCTTTTATCCAAAGCGACTTACAAATGAGACACACTCACACACCAATGGTAGCAGAGCTGCATGCAAGGTGCTAGCTTGCCATCGGGGGCAACTTAGGGTTCAGTGTCTTGCCCAAGGACACTTCGGCATGGGATCACCCGGGCCGGGATTCCAACCACCAACCCTACGATTAGTGGATTAGTGGACAACCCGCTCTACCGACTGAGCCACAGCCGCCCTGTATTGAGCGTTTCTTCCAAGTGGTGTGAAAAAGCTTTTTATTCAGTCGATGACAAGAGCAGTCAAAAATGTTGTATGTTGGGTGTTCCAAAGCCTTGCTTCAGTGCGTACTAAAAGTCGAAGGTAATAAACGTTTAAAACAAAAAGCAAAAAGAGCACTGCTTCTTTCATGTGGAGGACGGCAGATTAATTTATGTGCTATTATATGGTTCTGTCAACAGTGACATCATGGACATGTGATTAAAGTGTCTAAGATATCAATTACGGTCGTAAAGATAGTATTTATTTTTCTGCAGTCGGGTGGCCAGATCATACAGTGCTCCTTGTTTGAATTACTCTACATGACTTGATGAACTGGGATTGTAATGAGACTCTATGTGAATGCTTTATTAAAAGCCAAGTGTACTTGTTTGGTGAATATATTACTTTAAGAAGTCATTCTCAAGCTATGGGGACTTTCTGGCTAACTAAATGCTCAAACTTTTGAATTACTGCATGTCACTATTTGTGATCCTGTAACTGTAATGACATTATTCTTGAATGAATAAACAATATTCCTGTAGTGGTGCCATTACTTTAAGTCACTAGAGTTATTCATTGTCACAAGGACAGGTCGTGACACGAGTGACAGTGACACCACTAATAAATTTCAATTAAAGATGGATTTGGGATTTTTCAAGATGGCATCGCACCAGAATTAATAAATTATTCTATTCAATTGTTTGTTTGCTTGTTTGTTTTTGGTATGTGTTTATAAATTATAGAACGCGGAGGGAAATTCTACTGGTGTTAGTTAAACCGGCTGCTCATTCTGCTGAACTTTGACCTTGGAAGCACTTATCTACAACTTTTTGGGATTTCAAGATATAAGTTTTTAAACTAGATAGCACGTGAAATGTATGGATAAAGAGGTTTATATTATTGAAAGGTTTATTTTATTCTGTTATTTACATTTTGGAGAATCTTCATGCTTATGTTCAGCATGTGACAATAAAATAAATAAATAATGTTTTTCTAAATATATCCCCTAAAGCAGTTCAGCTGGCTATTTCTGCAATACTTGGCACTTTTAAAAATGTACAAAATAATAATGAGTCAAACTACACTGTAAAACCAGATAAGTTCATTTAAAGTTCATTTATGAGGAGACTAATCACCTCAAATCTTTTAGGTTGATAAATTCATTTCTTTAAGTCAAATACACTTAATATACCTGTATATAGGGTTGAACCCCAACAGCATATAATGGTAATGAACTTGACGTGGTAATTGATTTGCGACCTGCGGTTCCAGGTTCCATGTACAGTATAATGTCCACTTCTTGTAGATATATAATACAAATCATAAATGCACATCAAAAATCATGAATGCTGCAAAAAGACTAAAGAAGGAAAAATGTGTCCACCTTTGCCTCCGCTGAACCTTTTGTGGGGTTTTTGAGCTGTAGTTTAGTGGTTAGCACGGTCGCCTCACACCTCCAGGGTCCGGGGTTCGAGTCCCGCCAGGGCCATGTGTGTGCGGAGTTTGCATGTTCTCCCTGTGTGTCGGGGGTTTCCTCCGGGTACTCCGGTTTCCTCCCCCAGTCCAAACACATGCATGGCAGTCTGATTGGCGTGTCTAAAGTGTCCGTAGTGTATGAATGTGTATGTGAGAGGGTATGTGAATTTGCCCTGTGATGGACTGGCACCCTGTCCAGGGTGTACCCCACCTTGTACCCGATGCTCCCTGGGATAGACTCCAGGATCCTCCGTGACCCTGAAAAGGAGTAAGCAGTTGAAGATGGATGGATGGATGGATGGATGGAGTTTGGGTGGGAATTTTGCTTAAACTTGGCAACCCTCCACACAATTCGTTACATATTCAGTACACGTATCCTGTTACACCCCTAATAAATATGTAACACTAAATAAATCTACAACACCAAAAAGACAATTTCCTGAAACACACTGGTCCGTATTATTTTAGACCGTCTGTCTGATTGTGAGATGTCATGCTGGTCCTGTCACATACCTCTCTAACACTGACCCATTTCACACTCCACCACCCACATTGTTAATTGTTAGTGGTGTGTGTATGTTTGTGTGGACGAGAGCTCCAGGACTTCCTGCTGACAGGCTTAACGAAATGTGACCATTTTTCAAGCTAACAGGGGTCAGAGGTCACCAGCATAACATGGCAGTGGGGAGCTCGTGTAACCCGTTTAGCTCAAGAGGAGACGCTGATTCCACGTTATAATCCTATCAGCCACACCAGACTCTTACACACACACACACACACACAAACATTATATTACCAAGATGACTTTAAAGTCTTATAAGAGTTTTTATGAGATTCTGAAGTAAGTCAGCCTGGAAACGTGATGTAACATGATGTAACGTGATGTAACACAGGGCGGCTGTGGCTCAGTCGGTAGAGCGGGTTGTCCACTAATCCACTAATCGTAGGGTTGGTGGTTCGAATCCCGGCCCGGGTGATCCCATGCCGAAGTGTCCTTGGGCAAGACACTGAACCCTAAGTTGCCCCCGATGGCAAGCTAGCACCTTGCATGCAGCTCTGCTACCATTGGTGTGTGAGTGTGTCGCTTTGGATAAAAGTGTCTGCTAAATGAAGAAATGTAAACATGACCTTATCTCTACAAAAATCACTTGTCCCATCGATTGGCATTATATTAACTTGTCTATCAAAGTGAACGAACGCGGTTTTGTTGAGAGATGGTGCTAGTTAGAGAAAAAAGCCTTCGTAATGGTTCATGAGGGTTTAGGTCAGAGGTCAAGAAGAGGTCGAGGTTTTATGTAACATTATGAATACCGCAGTATTAAAGTATAAAAGTGCTTATCCTCACAGATGTGTGCATACTTGTGTGTCGTATGTTTGTATGGTCGTCTTTCAGCATAAATGAGAGGACTTGTCAAAAAGAAGAATATTTAAGTGTCTGTGCTTTCCAATGGTACTTTTGAGGACTACTTCCTGTGAGAAACTGTAGAAAGGGAAAGGGGCTGGAATGAGAGAGAGAGAGAGAGAGAGAGAGAAACATCTGCCGCTCTCCTCCCTCCTGCTGGCTGTGAGGTCTGGAGCTGGTCATGGAGGAATCCAGATGTGGACATGGTACAAAACCCAGGTGATTAAAAACACATGTGGGTCTCATTTCACTCCACCTTGCTCTCTCTCGGTCTCTCTTTCTCTCCCTCACGCTTTCTCTCTCTCTCTCTCTCTCTCTCTCTCTCTCTCTCTCTCTCTCTCTCTCCCTCGCTCTCTCTCTCTTTCTCTCTCTCTCTCTCTCTCTCTTCCTCTTTGACTTTTACGTTCATGGGTCAGTGCAAAAATGTGACACTTGCACTGAAACCAACTCCTGCTGAATGTTAGAGATTGACAAATAATAAAGTGATCTTAGCTTTCATTACAGCACAGCGCTGTGACTTCCTCAAATCTGATTGGTCAGAAAGTGCTGACTACTTTTCTATAAAATCTAAACAGTTGTTCTGAACTACAAATCACTTCGATGATTTAATTATCGTTTCTATGGCAACAGGACATGTAAACCGATTAAAAAAACGTGTTGTTGTTGTTTAACAAAGAAAAAGGTATAATTGTTTATATGGTGAAGTTTTCTGTTTGGAAACATTTATATAACATAACAATGATGGAAGGAGTCTCCACTATCAGCGCTTTGTAAGAGTTACATTTATTCAGCATGAAAACGTGGTACAATAAGTGCAGAAATGAACATATAACAACAACAGACACCACCATATTAACAAATAACATACACACACGTGAAGACGTGACGCCTCACGCTCTCACACTGTCTAACGCTTTTCCTGATTTGACCGGAGAGAAAGAATTTCACATGCATCTTCTTGAATTACATCAACTCTCCAAGCGCAGCTGTTTCCAAGCCTCCACTTGCCCCCTTGACAGATAAACCCAATCACTTCCGTGCAGTAAAACCCTGATTTGCGCTCGCAGGGATTTGGATTCTGAACGGGAACGCCTGCTTTTACATACACGTGTGTTGGACTTTCCAGCTTTCCAAACTCTAGCAATGTCAGATGGTTTCTCAGTGCTTCTGAGTGCTTACTGTGTTCTACAGGGGTGCACTGATCTGTTGAGTACTCTGTATAGTAGGCGAAATACATGTACTGTAGTTCAGCTAATATATAGTATATATAGCGGTGGCTGTGTCTCAGTGGGTAGAGCGGGTTGTCCACTAATCCACTAATCGTAGGGTTGGTGGTTCGAATCCCGGCCCGGGTGATCCCATGCCGAAGTGTCCTTGGGCAAGACACTGAACCCTAAGTTGCCCCCGATGGCAAGCTAGCACCTTGCATGCAGCTCTGCTACCATTGGTGTGTGAGTGTGTCTCATTTGTAAGTCGCTTTGGATAAAAGCGTCCGCTAAATGAATAAATGTAAATGTAGATATAGTAGGTAAGTACGCGGTTTGAGACGCAGCCCACGGCTTCAAGCAGTCGTCTATTTGCATGTACAGCATGACAAATAATTAACCGCACTTGAAGAATTTGTAAAAATGAAAAATAAAAACACCCAGAACTGTATACGGTAGCATAGTGAAGAGGTACTATAGGAAATTCTGGAGGGAACGCTATAATTATAACGCCACAGCAAGCAGACTACGCAGATTTATTTAAAGGGTTATTAATGTATTTTGACCTTGGTGTTGAATATCTGGCAACCTAATGACAGAGTGAAGAGAAGCCACGTGAGTAGCATGATTGATGTCACATCCAGAGCACAGGGTGCGAGGCAGGGTTAGTTGATGTACATTTCAGTGGCACTGATATGACTTGTAAGCATTTTGGCGATATCAGTATTCAGTGCAAGTTAAAGCCACAGACTAAAGATCCCCTATGAAGGGCTTACATTTTCTATAACACTAACCCCGCTCAGGCCTTTGATCTGTTAATCCTGCGTTTATAACATTGCCAGATAAGCAGGCATGACTAACAGGTCGTTCTCAGCTGATCTAATGGCGAAAGAGAAGACGCTACCTCTATAATCAGCTCCACTTTCTTTGAAGACAAATTGGAGTGAAATTCCACTTTTAATGGAGCTCGTACTTTCAAGCCGGATTCTTAGGAAGAAAGCAAGAGAGGGGAGAGACCAAGGACCAATATGAAAGATATAGGAATGCATAAGAGGTGAAGAAAAAGAGGAGATTTTGCATGAAAACATAGTCCTAAGGACACTCGGGTTAAACATGGCCTTGGTATGAGTTAGTGGTGCTCGAGTCCAGTCTCTGACCTGAAATGGCGAGCGTTTTTCCTGACAGCCAGAACACCTGATCCACCTCGCATGATATTACCAATGTGATCTCTCTGCAATCATGAGAAAGGACAAAGTATTCTAGATTTTCTAGATTAGTAAATTCTTTTGGATTAGTGGTTAACACGTTTTCCACATGCCTCCAGGGTTGGGGGTTCAATTCCCACCTTTGCCCTGCGGACGTGAAGCTTCCTTGTTCTCCTCATTCTTCTGAGGGTTCTTCTGTGTACTCCGGTTTTCATCCCCAGTCTAAAGACATACATTGTAGGCTTAGGGGCATTTTCAAATTGTCCATACTGTGTGTGATTGTGCTCTGCAATGGGTCGGTACCCACTGCCTTGTGCCCAGAGTCCTTTGGGATAGGCTCCATACTCACCAAGTCTTGGGCATTGGAGTTTAACAAGAAGTCATTCCTTCTTCTATCCATCCATCCATCCATCCATCCATCTTCAACCGCTTTATCAGGGTCACGGGGAACCTGGAGCCTATCCCAGGGAGCATCGGGCACAAGGCCGGGTACACCCTGGACAGGGTGCCAGTCCATCGCAGGGCACAATCACATACACACTCACACACCCATTCATACACTACGGACACTTTGGACATGCCAATCAGCCTACCATGCATGTCTTTGGACTGGGGGAGGAAACCGGAGTACCCGGAGGAAACCCCCGACACACGGGGAGAACATGCAAACTCCACACACACATGGCCCTGGCGGGACTCGAACCCCGGACCCTGGAGGTGTGAGGCGGACGTGCTAACAACTAAGCCACCATGCGTTCCTTCTTCTAAAAAAAAAAAGAAAAAACCCAGCCTAATCATTGGTGCAATGAATGACTGGTTCAGCCTCAAAATAGATTTGATGGTTTTTAGTCTCAATCTTGACTCTCTTTTATTTGGACTTGATCTTGACTTGTGAGAACTCGGTCTTGAATCAGTCTCAGCTAATCCTGGATTTGTCAGTGGTGGCGTTGATTAAAGCCCCATGGCCTATTGTGGTACACTTAGTGGCAGAATCATACTGCTACTAGTCCTAGTAGATCACATACGCTACCTGCAAGACAGTGATGATGAAGTCGAATACTTCTGCTTTAAGCAAATTTAATTATTATTATTATTATTATTATTTTTTTTTTACATATAAAGAGATCCATACAAACACTATACATGCCTTCAACAGGAAGTTAAAAAAGCATCTTTTTAATGTGGCATTTATTTGAAAATACTTTGTTTCAGTCCTCAAGAATGAAGGATTGGTTCATCTTTTTGTCAGACAGTGTTTAGCCTTAATTGAGTAACATTCTCTGGTTCCTGTCTGTCTAGCAGTCTCTCTCTGTCTTTCTCTCTCTCTCTCTCTGTCTCTCTCTCTCTCTCTTTCTGTCTCTCTCTGTCTCTCTCGCTCTCTGTCTCTCTCTGTCTCTTTCTGTCTCTCTGTCTCTCTCGCTCTCTGTCTCTCTCTGTCTCTCGCTCTCTGTCTCTCTCTGTCTCTGTCTCTCTCTCTCTCCATCTATCTCCGTCTCTCTCTCCCTCTCTCTCCCCCTCTCTCTCTCTCTCTCACTCTCTTGCTCTCTGTCTCTCTCTGTCTCTGTCTCTCTCTCTCTCTGTCTCTCTCTCTCTCTCTCTCTCTCTCTCTCTCTCTGCCAGAGAAGCTATTTACATCTATAATGCTTTCATCTGGAATTCCCTTTGTGTTTTTGTCCTACAAGATCAAACTCTCTCAAGTCAGACTTTTTTAAAAGACTTTGCATTGCTTTACAGAGAACTGTGTTTCTGATTCGCTCTTATAGAAAGCAACAGTTGCATAATGATTAGGAATTACGGCTGAAACGACAGGCAGGCTGCAGGCTCTGGTCAGCACTTTGGAGACATACAGATGCCACGGTAGTGTTTTAGGCTTCATAGAAGATCCCAGTCGTGTTGCATTTTTTTTCTTCTCCCCGCCGTCTTTGATGTGACTTTAAGGAAAAGAACATCATTGTGCTCCAGGCCCTGCAGGCATGGCGAGCGGAGAGCGACGGGCCGGAGAGGCCAGACTTCAGAGAGTCTGGGTAAATGTCATCCTCACACTGACGTACTCGTACACATATAATTCAGCGCTCAGTCATGCGGCTCTGGCGGAGTCGCGCGCTGACTCTGGCCTCAGTAGCAGTCGCCATCTCTCTCATTCTCTGTCTGTTATTACTGTCACGCTTTTCATCTTTCTTTGGGTGTATTCTTTGTCTCTGGTCTTCCTGTCTCTGCTGCGTGCTGGTGTGTGTGGTGTCTCTGTGTATTTATTTATATATGGACATCCTGTGGGCAAGGCCCGAGACAGCTCTGCTCTGTCTGAGCCTTCAGGACACCTGTTGTGACTTAGGCCTCAATTACAGCTGCGAGAAGAAATGTGGACAAATAACAGGACGTGTGGAAAAGAGACAAAGCCAATTAAAACACAAATAGAACACAGCTTTTGATGTGCGACCTTCACATCAGAATATCAGTCCAGTATTAAGCTATTAATGGCTTGGCAGAAGAGTAACACGGGTGTTCAAAGATTGTTCTATGAGACTCAGTTTATGTACTGTACAGCATTCCTCTTCCTCTGCGGTAAACAGTGCATCTTGTCCAGGTCCTGTTCTACAAGCAGACCCGGAATGGGCACTCAGGAACGGACTACAACTCCTCCAAGCCGACGTGTAGGACCGAACAACAGTTACGGGAAATGTTCAGTTGCGGTTATTGCTGCACACCAGATACTGAAAGCAAAGGTTCATATACAGTGCCTTGCGAAAGTATTCGGCCCCCTTGAACTGTTCGACCTTTGCCACATTTCAGGCCTCAAACATAAAGATATAAAACTGTCATTTTTTGTGAAGAATCAACAACAGGTGGGACACAATCATGAAGTGGAACCACATTTATTGGATATTTAAAACTTTTTCAACAAATAAAAAACTGAAAAATTGGGCGTGCAAAATTATTCAGCCCCCTTAACTTTCAGTGCAGCAAACTCTCTCCGGAAGTTCAGTGAGGATCTCTGAATGATCCAATGTTGACCTAAATGTCTAATGTTCATAAATAGAATCCACCTGTGTGTAATCAAGTCTCCGTATAAATGCACCTGCTCTGTGATATATATATCTATATATACTATACCAAACTATACCACCTTTATTTTCAGGCAAATAAACCACCATTTTTAAATTTGCTCGGTCATTCCTTAAAGCGATCCTCGTTGCTGAAATCTCCTCTTCTCTTCTCATCCCTTTTTCTTCTTTAAGCTTTAAACAATGACATCAAGGGGCAGATCAGTGATCGTTTGGGCCACTCGAGTTTTGGCAAAGCCGTTCTGTCCAGATGGGCACAATGTGAGAGCAGCTGGGGTTCGTCTCAAAATGTGTGTGTGTGTGTGTGTGTGTGTGTGTGTTTGTAAAACCACGTAGATGTGTGTATCGTAACTCTGCGTGTATGAGTCGGTGACCACGCCAAGCATGAACAAAAATGTGAACTTCTGCCAATGCACATGCTTAAACACCGAGGACAGAAAGGTTTTAAAGGCAGATTCACATTGGGATTATTTTCACACGTTCGAAACAAAAATACACGATGAGATTAAAAAATGTAAGAAATAAACGTAAACACACAGTTCCGTGAACGCTGTCTCGACACGACCAACACTGCTGTAGTTTTATTTTATTTTATTTTTTTATTAAAGGGCGGCTGTGGCTCAGTCGGTAGAGCGGGTTGTCCACTAATGGTAGGGTTGGTGGTTCGAATCCCGGCCCGGGTGATCCCATGCCGAAGTGTCCTTGGGCAAGACACTGAACCCTAAGTTGCCCCCGATGGCAAGCTAGCACCTTGCATGCAGCTCTGCTACTGTTTGAGTGTGCTCTCATTTGTAAGTCGCTTTGGATAAAAGCGTCCGCTAAATGAATAAATGTAAATGATTTCTCAGATTTCTCAGTAGCTACCGGAGCTTATCGACCGTAACTCACAGTTCGTATCATTTCGGCAAGCTTGTAAATTCTTCCAATTTTCCAGATGTAAAGATTTGAAGGTTAGGGTTAAAGATCGCGGCTTTAGCTGATCTCTGCTCTATGGTTTTTAGCCACGTTGGCGTTTGATGACAGCAGTATGAGCCGGATGTTTCCACGCTGCAGTATACAGTGGTGCTTGAAAGCTTGTGAACCCTTTTTTCAATAATTTCGCATAAATATGAACTAAAACATCATCAAGTCCTAAACGTAGATAAAAGAGAACCTAATTGAACAAATGAGACAAAATATGATACTTTATCATTTAATTACTGAGGAAAATGACCTAATATTACAGATCTGTGAGTGGCAGTGAGAATGGTTCTCTTTGTCTACTTTTTGTATTTGGGTGAAAATCTGATGATGTTTTAGGTCATATTTATGTGTGTGTGTGTGTGTGTGTGTGTGTGTGTGTCTCAGTGTCATAGCGAGCTCAAAGGCCACTGTACTGTAATCTGTTTGGCTCCTGTGGAACATCAAGCAGATCTGAGAGACCTGCTGCCTGATCATACGTCACTTTAGCACCTCTGATAATACACACACATGCACACACACACACACACACACACACACACACACACACACACACACACACAACACACACACACACACACACACACAAATCTATTTAGAGACGTACATAAATGCAATGCACTGTCACAGTTTTTGATGTAAAGTTGTCCCCCAGAATTAAAAAAATATATAAGAAGAATAATTTTTATTCCTGGTTTGTAACACATTTGAAATAATACTTAATAAACTGAATTCTTCTTTGAACTTTTCCCCGAGACATTTTCCTGTATTTTTATTTATCTATTTTTTTTTAATAGATGCTCTTGCATCCACGTGCAATATTACAACTGCTTTCGACTTTTCTTTCAGTTTGATTATTTCAATCTGGAATTTGTTCTGTTCAGCTAAACTTTCTTTATACTACATGAATTATTACTTTTTTTAATGTTACATTTCTCCTTTGGTGTCCTTTGAGTATAAGAAAGGCACTGTTATTACATTTACATTTACATTTAGCAGACACTTTTATCCAAAGCGACTTACAAATGAGACACACTCACACACCAATGGTAGCAGAGCTGCATGCAAGGTGCTAGCTTGCCATCGGGGGCAACTTAGGGTTCAGTGTCTTGCCCAAGGACACTTCGGCATGGGATCACCCGGGCCGGGATTCGAACCGCCAAGCCTACGATTAGTGGATTAGTGGACAACCCGCTCCACCGACTGAGCCACAGCCGCCCTAATAACTAAAACTAAAACTTTTCAATTAAAACAACTGTCACAAAGTAGAATGAATGATCACATAGGAATTATAATAGGTGTGAATGACAGGTGGATTTCCTAAAAGGCCCTTCATAACTTTTCATGTAATATACACACATGTTTAACCTCTCTATTTTATTGCTTGTTGCTAAGCTGTAAGATTTAAAAACAGTCGACAACACACTTTGGGACTGCAGCGAGGTGAAACAGATATGAGTCTATGCTGGTGACATTTTAGCAGAAAGGTACCGTTCTGGCTAGTTAACCTAGCCGTCATTTACACAGCTGCGTCGTTTCAAGCAAATCAGCATGGCTACAGTTAGCGAGGCCGTTAGCCACCTGCTAACACTTCCTGAGGTGCCTAGCTGCAGGATCTTTTGGTAAAGGAAATGGGTGTGATTCCAATTTTTCCAGACACTACAGATGTGTTTTGGAAGCCCTGCTAAAAAATAAAGCATTGTATTAAATAATGTATGTAATATAATTGTGAGGTTGGATAGGAGGTGGGACTGACAGGGAGATGTAGGACCTCAGGAAGATTAATTTCGCCAGGAATGTAGCAAGGATTAAACAACCATTTAACCAAAAGGATTAACGCAACCATTATTTCTTGTTTTGTTCCAAAACAATATTGTTTACATTAGAAGATAATGGAATTATACAGTCTATCTGTTTGACCGATGGATAATGTGTGCGTTCTATGTTATTTTCAACAACCAGAGCGTCCATACACCTTAGAGGGATAGTTCACCCAAAGATGAAAATTCTCTCATCATTTACTCACTCTCATGTCGTTCCAAACATATATGCTTTTCTTTCATCTGCAGAACACAAAAGAAGATATTTTGAAGAATGTTGGTAACCAAAGAGTTTTGGTGCCCATTGACTTCTATTGTATGGACAAAAAAACAAACAAACCCAAACAACAATATGAGGGTGAGTAAGTGATGACAGAACTATCCCTTTAAGTGGTAAATGGCGCACTTATATAGCACTTTTATCCAAAGCGCTTTACACTGTTTCTCCTTCACCCATTGTAGCAGAGCTGCATGCAAGGTGCTAGCTTGCCATCGGGGGCAACTTAGGGTTCAGTGTCTTGCCCAAGGACACTTCGTCATGGGATCACCCGGGCCGGGATTCGAACCACCAACCCTACGATTAGTGGACAACCCTCTCTACCGACTGAGCCACAGCCGCCCTAATATCAGGCACATACGAGGTACACACTTGGATGATCTTTTGTTGAGAAGGAAATCATTGTAAAAAGCGCTATACAAATAAAATTGAATTGAACTGAATTAATTAAAAACAATGTTTCGCATCACCTTCTTCTTTCAACTTGTCACATCACTATTTGTCCTCAATTTCCCCGTCCCAACTTTTTTGGAATGTGTTGCATGCATCAATTTCATAACAAACGTTTATCTTAAAAAAAAACACAAAAAAACAACACAACTATGTAGTTGATTAGCTAAAACCTCACTCCTCTTTGTTTTTATTAGCATTTTCCATATTGTCCGAAGGTTTTTCGGAATCCGGGTTATAAATAAGAGGATCCTAAAAATGGCATTTTTGTTTTCATTTAGCTCTGCCCAGAATAAGCTATTTCACATAACAGATGTTTACAGATGTTTACTCGATTATTAATACTTGGTGTCCTTACCTGGATTATCAATGACGAGTTCTGTCCTTCAGAAGCTACATAAGATATTGATATATATGAACATTTATATATATATGTATGTGATTGTGCCCTGTGATGGACTGGCACCCTGTCCAGGGTGTACCCCACCTTGTGCCCGATGCTCCCTGGGATAG
>JAFFST010047156.1:0-14034 GCA_022414735.1 Noturus placidus | reverse complement strand
CATCCAGAGTGATCATGGGCCTCTTGGCTGCATCTCTGATCAGTCTTCTCCTTGTATGAGCTGAAAGTTTAGAGGGACGGCAGATTGGTAGATTTGCATTGGTCTGATACTCCTTCCATTTCAATATTATCGCTTGCACAGTGCTCCTTGGAACGTTTAAAGCTTGGGAAATCTTTCTGTATCCAAATCCGGCTTTAAACTTCTCCACAACAGTATCTCTGACCTGCCTGGTGTGTTCCTTGTTCTTCATGATGCTCTCTGTGCTTTAAACAGACCTCTGAGACCATCACAGAGCAGGTGCATTTATACTGAGACTTGATTACACACAGGGGATTCTATTTATCAACATTAGACATTTAGGTCAACACTGGATCATTCAGTGATCCTCACTGAACTTCCGGAGAGAGTTTGCTGCACTGAAAGTAAGGGGGCTGAATAATTTTGCACGCCCAATTTTTCAGTTTTTTATTTGTTGAAAAAGTTTGAAATATCCAATAAATTTCGTTCCACTTCATGATTGTGTCCCACCTGTTGTTGATTCTTCACAAAAAATTACAGTTTTATATCTTTATGTTTGAGGCCTGAAATGTGGCAAAAGGTCGAACATTTCAAGGGGGCCGAATACTTTCGCAAGGCACTGTATATGTGTATATATATAAGTGCTCGTTAACATGAATAAGAATCAGGTACAGGTGGTCATGTGACAGTGTTGCAGAGGTGCAGAGGGATATCTTGACAGTAACAGAGATTGTTGTTGTCTCTGGTGAGTGTACGTAGCTAATACAGTCACGTCTGCCAACAAAGCTAGTGCAAAACAAGCAAATAAAACAAATGCATTTTAAACGAAAGCGACCATCAGAACTAACAAAAACATTTGACAGGCCACACCCACACGCAACAACAGTAGTGGTTGCTACACGCCCACAAGAGACAAATTACAAGTGACACAGCCGAGTATGAACATAGAGTAAGGGATTTGTCTGGATCTTATCATTCGCTGCGTGCTTCTCTGATTGTAGATTTTAACAAATACATTAAAAAAAATGTCCAAAGTTGTATTCACTACCAAAAAAAAAAAAGGCGACTAACAAAAGAGACTCGAGTCTGTTGTAAGTTTTGTCAAAAATGTCTGGATGCTGCAGCAGCAATTGTAACCCTGCCTCTTTTTTACAAGTGCACAACACCACAATCTCATACCGTGAGCACATACAAAGGACAGATTTTCTCACTTTTAATATACACGGACAAATATACACAATATACCTCAAGACGGCACAAGTCTCATTCTGTGGTCCCCAGTTTTATGGAATATTCCACATTTCTGCACCGGCACTGCTGTGCTGTGCAGCCAGACTGGCCTATAAGCAGAACAGCCTGGCCTTTGCTCTGTGTGAAGCTCGGCTTTAAAGAACCTCCTTTTTGAAGCTGACTGCGGCGCTGTTCAAAGCCGCAGCTGTTTTGGGTGCTGCATGACAGCTATAATTGATGTTTATTTTGGCACAGAGTTCCCACATCCTTTCATGCAAATGTCTCAAGCACACCGAAATGGCTCAGAGCAGCACCATGAAGAGCTCTGTGTGCCCATGTGTGCAAGTGATAGCCAAGAACAATAAAAACGGGCTAATGAGGAACATTTACATGCTAAGTAATAAGAGCTGGAGCGATTGTAAAAACTTGTTGTTTTGAGGAGGAAAATGTACATCACTCATCAGAGTTAGCTGGTTAGCTTGGATGCTAACAAAGGTCGAACAACATGGCGTCCATGTCGTGGTCGCGTTATGTAGCTTGAAAATGATAATGAATCTTTATTGGTCATATATACAGTAGAGCACAGTGAAATTGTTTTCTTCACATACCCCAGCCTGTCAGGAAGCTGGGGTCAGAGCGCAGGGTCAACCATGATACAGCGCCTCCTGGAGCAGAGAGGGTTAAGGGTCTTGCTCAAGGGCCCTACAGTGGCAGCTTGGAAGCGCTGGGGCTTGAACCCCCGACCTTCCGATCAGTAATTCAGAGACTTAACCCCCAAGCCACCACTGCCCCCCATGGGTTAACCCCCAATGGTTAGTCGAATGCAGCATTTAACACAGCTCACTAGCTAACGTAGGTAAAAAGAGTGGACAAAAAGGGGTGGGGTTACAACAGGTACATTTATAATAACATATGAGATTTCGCATCAAATGCTTACTTCAAATATGCTCTTGGATTGATGAATTTTTCTAGAAAAATCCGCTGGTGGCTGGAATAATATCCCAAATTCAAGCAGAGCATGCAGAACACGAATGTACTGGTAAGAGCAGATTAAGTGTCTTAGCGCTAGAGGCTGTAATTGCTTGTACTTAAAACTTCCTAAGAGCCTCAATTGATGTGTTTTTTAATGTGTGTTTATGTGTGTGTGTGTGTGTGTGTGTGTGTGTGTGTGTGTGTGTGTGTGTGTGTGTGTGTGTGGGCAGGGAGGGGGTGTTTTGAGACCTCCTGAGAGGTGTGTGGTTACGTTTTCTGTGTACCATCTGTACACTGTGTGAGGTTTTCTGTTATTTCTCAGCATCTCAGAGATAAGTGTTTCCACCTTAACCAAGGTCTGTGGCCTCCTTGAGGGTTGGAGAGAGCAAGAGAGAAGGAAAAGTGGTAAACAATTCGAGAGAAAGCTAAAATAGTAGCGAATAGGTCACGAATCAACAGATACAGAGATAATCGACAAAGCCTGGAGACGAAGCTGACCGAGAGAATGTGAGAGAAAACAATAGAGAGAGCAGTACATAGTGAAGGAGAGAGAGAGAGAGAGAGAGAGAGAGAGAGATAGAGAGTGCTGTCTATCAGACATTCCCAGCCGCCACGCGTTTCCCCTTTAACCGCAGCCCACCAGAGCTGACATCACCGTGGAAACACGTAGAGACCATGGGCCCCTCTGCATCTGCTCCCATTTATGTTCACACACGTACACACACACACGTACACACACACTTATGAAAACAAATCACATCTCCAGTGTGTGTATTTTCACGGTCTGATTTGTGATCTGTACATTGTTGTCCAATCTAAATTGAATTGTATTTTAGACAACTTGCTAATTACCTTTACGCAACTAGCAGGGTAACTTATGCTAAGGTTGTGGTTCCTTGAAAGTGACGATTTGCGAGTTGTAATAATATAATTTCCCACCGAGGGACATTCAACATGCAAAATTCGACAAAACAAAACCCAAACAAACATGGCCGCCTTCACAAAAGCGTGTCTTGTTTGGTCTGTTAGAGCACGTAAAGCTCATAAAAAGCTACTTTAAGTGCACTTTTACAGCTCTAGGCCTAAGTGGCTATTGGCTTTGTTCTATTTTAGTGAGCTTCAAACATTCATTCAACATTTTGGGCTGAAATTGCAGCACAGCAACAACAGCATACAACAGAGAGTAGCTTAGCAACAAGCTATCCTGCTAACATTAGTGATAACGCTAATGCTGATTGTTCTCAAAACAGCTATTAGTATGATCAGTGTTATAGATATTAACTGATCTAAAGCCACAGGGACTTGTATGGCAGATGCTTCACAGAAACAGATTTCCAAATGTGCATTACCGTCGATATGGTGAAGCTGTCTGTAAGGAAATGTTTACTTAACGTTGATGGAAGGAGTCCTCAGTGTTAGAATTTTGTAACAGTCAGTTTTGCAAAAATGAGACAAGAGCTTCTCATCATCCCTGCTTGACCTTAAATCATCTCACCATACAACTAGTCTCAACCACACTTACATTTATTCATTTAGCAGACGCTTTTATCCAAAGCGACTTACAAATGAGACACACTCACACACCAATGGTAGCAGAGCTGCATGCAAGGTGCTAGCTTGCCATCGGGGGCAACTTAGGGTTCAGTGTCTTGCCCAAGGACGCTTCGGCATGGGATCCCCCGGGCCGGGCTTCGAACCACCAACCCTACGATTAGTGGATTAGTGAACAACCCGCTCTACCAACTGAGCCACAGCCGCCCTACTGAGCCACAGCCGCCCTACACTCAAGCCAACAAGGACAGCCAGACACTTTGGGGTGACTTTTAATGACCGCTTGAACTTTGTAAACCACATTCCAACAACTGCACATGTGCCAATAGCCCTGAAGGTTCATTCTGTATAACATCAAGAAAATCAGACACTATCTCACTGACCAGGCCACACAGCTAGTCCAGGCTCTTATTATCTCAAAACGCACTACTCTCGGGCCTCTCAGCCAGCTCCAGCAAACCCCTTCAGATGATTCAGAATGTAGCAGAACACCTTGTCTTCAACCAACAGAAAAGGACCCACCTTTCTTCATCTCTTCCCACTGGCTTCCTGTAACTGCCCGAATCAAATTCAAGACCTCGATACTCACGTAGGCTCGAGGTCCCTTTCCAGGACCTTCAAACTAACCATCCTTCAATGGTGAAATGAACTTCCAACCTCAATCCGGACAGCAGAATCTGTCTTACCCACTGCAGCTTCACTGTGGATAGTCAAAATATCTATCTAGGGGAAACCTGTTGAACATCCCAGGGAACCCGGGGCACAAGGCAGTGGAAACACCCTGGACGGGGTGCAAATCCATCATGGGGCACAATCACACACACACACACACACACACACACACATTACAGACAATTTAGAGATGCCAACCAACCTACAATGTACGTCTTTGGACTTGCGGAGAAAACCGGAGTTCCCGGACGAGACCACCTGAAACACGGGGAGAACATGGAAACTCCGCACACACAGGGTGGAGGTGAGATTCAAACCCCCAACCCTTGAAGTGCGAGGCAAATGTGCGAACCACTAAGCCTCCACGCCCCCTCATCAACTGATATATATTAATATTTTAAGTATTTCTAAGTGTTATTCATCAAACAGTGAACATGTAACCAGGTTAAAGTGAATATACATCCGATTTGATTCTTATCTGGAATATCTTTTGCCCACGTACGTGAGTAAACGTGGTATGAACATGGCATATAAAACACAGAGTAATGTACATGGGCACGGCATCAGATGGCTTTTTATTATGATCTAGATCAAAATATTATGAATCCTACAGTGTCTGGCTGTGCTCTTCCCTCTTCTGTCTTGGTCTACAGCTGAAATTAAACCCCCAGAGAAAGATTTTGGAGTATGTTGCCCTTCACCGAACGGATCGTGTGATATCAGAGCAACTTTCTAATTACAACGTGCAACAGCAAAGATACGAAGTTCAAACCTAGCTCAAAGCGAAATATCCCTTTCGATCTTCTGTTGATATTTTTCTTTTGCGTGTTATGCATGCTTTATAGCCTTTTAAGCTTTTTTCTCTTTTTTTTCAGTTTTTATTCCACTCGACTGGACGGCGTCCATTTTCCCTTTGGATGCGAGCGATGTTTTAAAAAGCATTCTTAAGATTAAAGATAGGACGAAGTTCTGAACAGAAAGCATATCGGATCACTCATCTGGAATTAAAGAGCTGTTAATGTGAAAGGGGGAGAAACTTGGTCACATATAAAAGAGAGGGATTAAACACGCCGATAAGAAATGAGAGAAGTGTTACATAAATCTTCACAAAAGGTCAACTTCAATAGATATTACAAGTGTTTATTATTACAATCAGTTACGTAAAAAGCTCGCAAACTAAGAGAACGAGCATTCGGATCAGCATGTAGGATCCTTTGGACAGATTTAAATCTTAAAGTTTGGCATGCTGAGATTCCCTTTAAAAACTGCTCGGATGATTGAAACGATCCAGTTGATGCACATGAGTATGGAATAAAAACTAGAGATGAAATTTCTCAGCCGATACGATGATCAGAGCAATATCGGCCGATACCGATAACGACACAGATTGTTCTGGCTTTTATATCTTATTTTAAATGAATAATAAATATTTCCACAATTCTGAAGGAAATGCAAGTAAAAACTTTATTCTCTCCATTTCAACAAGTTGTTCCACAGTAACTGGTCTCATAAACAGAAAACACATTACTCACATTAACATTACCACATGGACTCAATTCTGAAGATTAAAGTAAGAAACTTGTTGTTTTGAGGAGGAAAATGTACAACACTCATCAGAGTTAGCTGGTTAGCTTGGATGCTAACAAAAGTCGAACAACATGGCGTCCATGTCATGGTCGCATTATGTAGCTTGAAAATGATAATGATAATGAATCAACTTATTAAATGGTATTAATTCATACTAACATTGACTGCATTCTAAACAAACCTCCTGTTAGTCTCATATTCACGCTCCACAAACAAAAGCATTTCTACATCATCATTAACATCAAACTGATCATATATAATATCAACTTTTTTATATATTAACATTAACTGGATATGAACTATACGACTCTACGAATATATTTTTCAGTGCAATATATACTTTTTTGTCAACTCAACTTCATTTAAATCTTTGAACAATGTACTGGCCCTTTAATTCAGCGCGAGCAGCTCGGGAAAAAAAAAAATATATATATATAAAATTAGACTCGATGCCGAAACTCCCGCTTCACTGCTGTAAAATGTTAGTGGGGCAGAGCTTACAGAGCTTACAGACTGCAGTTTTGTCGTCATTCCACACAAGAGACATCATCTTTACACAGCACAAATTCAATGTTTTGCCACCCTCTTTTGATTGACAGGATATAATCGGCACTGATCATCGGATGTTGTTAAACTATCGGCCGATGGCCCATAGTGTGAAAAATTGCCTTTATCGGATGCATCGGTGCGTCTCTACATAAAACATTTGTGGGTATGCTTTTATGGAAAAATAATCAACAACGTGGTGATGTAATGAAACAGAGCTACTGTTAGAACGCCAAATTAATTTTTTTTACACTACATTTATCAGACGCTTTTATCCAAAGCGACTTACTAATGAGACACACTCACACACCAATGGTAGCAGAGCTGCATGCAAGGTGCTAGCTTGCCATCGGGGGCAACTTAGGGTTCAGTGTCTTGCCCAAGGACACTTCGGCATGGGATCACCCGGGCCGGGATTCGAACCACCAACCCTACGATTAGTGGATTAGTGGACAACCCGCTCTACTGACTGAGCCACAGCAGCCCTATACACTAACAGTACGTCTCGAAGTGTTTTATTCCTCTTATACCACAGTGTTTACAGCATAAATGTAATATAATGTTTAATGTTATGTCGTTCCCTCACAGGCCCTCTGTCCTGAAGGCTTTGCCATCCTGTGCTTTACCTCCTGACAATGGAGAATGCGTGTGCACTTGGTTTCCGAGTTGGAAGCTTGAATTCAGGAGTTTTATTTGAAACCAGTTTCTAAAATAGCGAACATAAAATCAGTAAGGAGATCAGGAGGAGGGTAGCGACAGTGGTTCTTTGTTTTGCGATAATTAATCCTGCGTGTCGGTTTGAATGGAGATGATAGAGAATAAAGAAAAGGAAAAGAAACAGATAGATGGGGGAGAAAATAAATAAAAAAAAAAACAGAAAAGCAAAATCTATAAAGGACAGCTGAGACAGAGTGGGAGATGTGATTCACTTCAAGCTGAGCCATACGTTTTCCAGATGTTTTCCACAGAGGTTTTTTTTTTTTTTGGGCAAGATGTCTACTAACCCGATGCTTTCTCCATGAAAATGGAGCTGGTTAGCATCGCATCTGAGTAAACCCAGACTGCACGGTCTTCTTCTGCTTTCATTATCGATCATGTAGTTTAATATGTTATAGTCTGAATATATGGTGTAAAACGTTATGTGAAAAAGTTTCTGTGCTGAATTCTACCGTCAATGTCCTGCAAACAAATGCACAAAATATCAGCACAGTAATAATCTAACAGAGTTTTGAGATCTTCTGATAGGTTTCTTTTGTATGTCCCTCGATCCTGTTTAAAAACTATTGAAGACAGAGCTTTTTCAGACCCCGCCCCTTGTTTATGGAATCAATTGCCAGCGGATATCCGCCTTACACCTTCTATTATCATTTTTAGACATTACAGGACACAGTGCTGTTATTCTATTTTTTACATGTTTTAGAGGTGCCAATAATTTTGAAACTATTGTTTTGCATCTTTATTTCTGGGCTGTAGTATTAGTGTATGCATTAAGTCTTCTTTACATATGCAGACTTTACAGTAGAGTGTTACTGTTAATTTTCCTGCTCGTTTTAATAAAGGGTGCCAATAATTCTGGAGCACACACTGTATATTGTTTATATATAGTTTATATATAACATGAATGTGTTATGTTAGTTGTTACATACACTACGCTCCACGGCCTACACAAGAACCCTGTGTGCCTGTTTCGTGAGACACAGTCATGTGTTTATTTCCTGAAGGGCTTTGGAACATTGAAGAGACCAAGTACATCGCCCTGACACACACACACACACACACACACACACACACACATCTGCAGAAAGTGTCAGGGACACAGAAGGGATTGTGGGCAGAGGTGGCAGATCCTGCCAAGTGTTTGATCTGTTCCTGAAGGAAACAGGACATTTCCTCTGGAGGACACATACACACACACACACACACACACACACACACACACACCTGCCTCTATGAACCAAGGTCTAACATAATCTAACATAAATTGGAGGCCTAGAGTGATAAATATCACCATAAAGTATTTATACATTGTCCATGCTATGAATGTAAAAACAAAGCTTTTTTTATCTAGTAAATAACCTGTTTATTCTGAGGGCTTAGGGTATGCAAATCTTCCTCCATACTGTATATGTATAGACTGTATATCTGACAGTGGTCTAAAGATATCATTATGTTTAGTGATTGTTTTACAATCTTAATACAAATACCTGGTACATAACTACACACAGCATCATGGCAACCGAGGAGCAATCAAAATAAGTCTGGGGCAAAATTCTAGAAAAGTAAAAATCAGGGTTTGGAAAATATTTCCCAACTTTGTATATCTTGAACGTCTTGAGCATCATTAAGTTCATTATTATACTGTAAGTGATAGAATCTGTACGGCACAACTGCAACTCTACCTAGAGGAAGCCAAGGATGACTCTGAAATGATGCTACCACCACCATGCTTCCCCTTTAGTGACTTCAGTGTGTCCAGTGTGTTCAGTGTTCAGTGTGTTCAGAGTGTTTAGAGTGCTTAGTGATCAGTGTGTTCAGTGTGTTCAGAGTGTTTTGAATGTTTAGTGTTCAGTGTGTTCAGTGTGTTCACAGTGTTTAGAGTGTTTAGTGTTCAGTGTGATCAGTGTTCAGAGTGCTCAGTATGTTCATTCTGTTCAGTGTGTTTAGTATTCAGTGCGTTCAGTGAGTTCCGTGTTCAGTGTGTTCAGTGTGTTCAGTGTTCTCAGTGTGATCAGTGGTCAGTGTGTTCGGTGTGTTCAGTGTGTTCAGTGTTCAGAGTGTTCGGTGTGTTCGGTGTGTTCAGTGTGTTCAGTGTGTCCAGTGTGTTCAATGTTCAAAGTGTTCGGTGTGTTCGGTGTGTTCAGTGTTCAGTGTTCAGTGTGTTCAGTGTGTTCAGTGTTCAGTGTGTTCAGTGTGTTCAGTGTGTTCAGTGTTCAGTGTGTTCAGTGTGTTCAATGTGCTCAGTGTGTTCAGTGTGTTCAATGTGTTCAGTGTTCAGTTTTGTACGTTTAGTGTTCAGTGTGTACAGTGTTCAGTGTTCAGATTTGTGTGTTTAGTGTTCAGTGTGTTCAATGTGTTCAGTGTGTTCAGTGTTCAGTGTGTTCAGTGTGGTCAATGTGTTCAGTGTGTTCAGTGTGTTCAGTGTGTTCAATGTGTTCAGTGTTCAGTTTTGTACGTTTAGCGTTCAGTGTGTACAGTGTTCAGTGTTCAGATTTGTGTGTTTAGTGTTCAGTGTTTGCAGTGTTTTCAGTGTGTTCAGTGTTCAGAGTGTTCAGTGTGTTCAGTGTTCAGTGTTCCGTTTTGTGTGTTTAGTGTTCAGTGCGTTCAGTGTGTTCAGTGTTCAGTGTTCAGTTTTGTGTGTTTAGTGTTCAGTGCGTTCAGTGTGTTCAGTGTTCAGCGTTCAGTTCCATGTGTTCAGTGTTCAGTGTGTTCAGTGTGTGTGTGTTCAGTGTGTTCAATGTGTTCAGTGTTCAGTGTGTTCAGTATGTATGTTCAGTGTGTTCAGTGTTTAGTGTGTTCAACGTGTTCAGTGTGTTCAATGTGTTCAGTGTTCAGTTTTGCATGTTTAGTGTTCGGTGTGTACAGTGTTCAGTGTTCAGATTTGTGTGTAAAGTGTTCAGTGTTTACAGTGTGTTCAGTGCGTTCAGTGCGTTCAGTGTTCAGTGTGTTCAGTGTGTTTGTTCAGTGTGTTCAGCGTTCAGTGTGTTCAGTGTGTGTGTTCAGTGTGTTCAGTGTGTTCAGTGTGTTCAGTGTTCATTGTGTTCAGTGTGTTTGTTCAGTGTGTTCAGTGTGTTTGTTCAGTGTGTTCAGTGTGTTCAGTGTGTTTGTTCAGTGTGTCCAGTGTGTTTGTTCAGTGTGTTCAGTGTGTTCAGTGTTCGGTGTGTTCAATGTGTTCAATGTGTTCAGTGTTCAGTGTGTTCAGTGCGTGTGTGTTTAGTGTGTTCAGTGTGTTCAGTGTTCAGTGTGTTCAGTGTGTGTGTTCAGTGTGTGCAGTGTGCTCAGTGTTCAGTGTGTTCAGTGCGTGTGTGTTCAGTGTGTTCAGTGTGTTTGTTCAGAGTGTTCAGTGTTCAGTGTGTTCAGTGTTTAGGGTTCAGTGCTCAGTGTGTTCAGTGTGTGTGTTCAGTGTGTTCAGTGTGTTCAGTGTTTGTTCAGTGTTCGGTGTGTTCAGTGTGTTCAGCGTGTTCAGTGTTCAGTGTGTTTAGTGTGTTTAGTGTGTTCAGTGTGTTCAGTGTGTTCAGTGTGTTCAGTGTTCAGCGTGTTTAGTGTGTTCAACGTGTTCAGCGTGTTCAGTGTGTTCGGTGTGTTCAGTGTGTTTGTTCAGTGTGTTCAGTGTGTTTGTTCAGTGTGTTCAATGTGTTCAGTGTGTTCGGTGTGTGTGTTCAGTGTGTTCAGTGTGTTCAGTGTGTGTGTTCAGTGTGTTCAGAGTGTTCAGTGTGTTTGTTCAGTGTGTTCAGTGTGTTCAGTGTGTTCAGTGTGTTCAGTGTGTTTGTTCAGTGTGTTCGGTGTGTTTGTTCAGTGTGTTCAGTGTGTTCAGTGTGTTCAGTGTGTTTGTTCAGTGTGTTCAGTGTGTTCAATGTGTTCAGTGTGTTCAGTGTGTGTATTCAGTGTGTTCGGTGTGTTCAGTGTGTTCAGTGTGTTCAGTGTGTTCAGTGCGTTTGTTCAGTGTGTTCAGTGTGTTCAGTGTGTTCAGTGTGTGTGATCAGTGTGTTCAGTGTGTTCAGTGTGTTCCGTGTGTGTGTGTTCAGTGTGTGTGTTCAGTGTGTTCAGTGTGTGTGTTCAGTGTGTTTGTTCAGTGTGTGTGTTCAGTGTGTTCAGTGTGTTCAGTGTGTGTGATCAGTGTGTTCAGTGTGTTCAGTGTGTTCAGTGTGTGTGTTCGGTGTGTTCAGTGTGTTCAGTGTGTTTGTTCAGTGTGTTTAGTGTGTTCAGTGTGTGTTCAGTGTGTGTTCAGTGTGTGTGTTCAGTGTGTTCAGTGTGTTCAGTGTGTGTGTTCAGTATGTTCAGTGTGTTCAATGTGTTCAGTGTGTTCAGCGTGTGTGTTCTGTGTGTTCCGTGTGTTCAGTGTGTTCAGTGAGTTTGTTCAGTGTGTTCAGTGTGTTCAGTGTGTTCAGTGTGTTTGTTCAGTGTGTTCAGTGTGTTCAGTGTGTTCAGAATGTGTGTTTAGTGTGTTCAGTGTGTGTTCAGTGTGTGTTCAGTGTGTTCAGTGTGTTTGTTCAGTGTGTTCGGTGTGTTCAATGTGTTCAGTGTGTTCAGCGTGTGTGTCCTGTGTGTTCCGTGTGTTCAGTGTGTTCAGTGAGTTTGTTCAGTGTGTTCAGTGTGTTCAGTGTGTTCAGTGTGTTAGTTCCGTGTGTTCAATGTGTTCAGTGTGTTCAGTGTGTTCAGTGTGTGTGATCAGTGTGTTCAGTGTGTTCAGTGTGTTCAGTGTGTTCAGTGTGTTCAGTGTGTGTGTTCAGTGTGTGTGTTTAGTGTGTTCAGTGTGTTCAGTGTGTGTGTTCAGTGTGTTCAGTGTGTGTGTTCAGTGTGTTTGTTCAGTGTGTTCAGTGTGTGTGTTCAGTGAGTTTGTTCAGTGTGTTCAGTGTGGTTGTTCAGTGTGTTCAGTGTGTTCAGTGTGTTCAGTGTGTTCAGTGTGTTCAGTGTGTGTGTTCAGTGAGTTTGTTCAGTGTGTTCAGTGTGTTTGTTCAGTGTGTTCAGTGTGTTCATTGTGTTCAGTGTGTTTGTTCAGTGTGTTCAGTGTGTTTGTTCAGTGTGTTCAGTGTGTTCAGTGTGTTTGTTCAGTGTGTTCAGTGTGTTTGTTCAGTGTGTTCAGTGTGTTCAGTGTGTTTGTTCAGTGTGTTTGTTCAGTGTGTTCAGTGTGTTCAGGGTGTTCAGTGTGTTCAGTGTGTGTGTGTTCAGTGTGTGTGTTCAGTGTGTTCAGTGTGTGTATTCAGTGTGTTCGGTGTGTTCAGTGTGTGTGTTCGGTGTGTTCAGTGTGTTCAGTGTGTTTGTTCAGTGTGTTCAGTGTGTTCAGTGTGTTCAGTGTGTTCAGTGTGTTTGTTCAGTGTGTTCAGTGTGTTCAGTGTGTTCAGTGTGTTTAGTGTGTTCAGTGTGTGTTCAGTGTGTTCAGTGTGTTCAGTGCGTTTGTTCAGTGTGTTCAGTGTGTTCAGTGTGTTCAGTGTGTGTGATCAGTGTGTTCGGTGTGTTCAGTGTGTTCAGTGTGTTCTGTGTGTTCAGTGCGTTTGTTCAGTGTGTTCAGTGTGTTCAGTGTGTTCAGTGTGTTCAGTGTGTTTGTTCCGTGTGTTCAATGTGTGTGTTCGGTGTGTTCAGTGTGTTCAGTGTGTTCAGTGTGTGTGTTCAGTGTTTTCAGTGTGTTCAGTATGTTCAGTGTGTTCAATGTGTTCAGTGTGTTCAGCGTGTGTGTTCTGTGTGTTCCGTGTGTTCAGTGTGTTCAGTGTGTTTGTTCCGTGTGTTCAGTGTGTGTGTTCGGTGTGTTCAGTGTGTTCAGTGTGTGTGTTCGGTGTGTTCAGTGTGTTCAGTGTGTGTGTTCAGTGTGTTCAGTGTGTTCAGTGTGTTCAGTGTGTTCAGTGTGTTCAGTGCGTTTGTTCAGTGTGTTCAGTGTGTTCAGTGTGTTCAGTGTGTGTGATCAGTGTGTTCAGTGTGTTCAGTGTGTTCAGTGTGTGTGTTCGGTGTGTTCGGTGTGTTCAGTGTGTGTGTTCGGTGTGTTCAATGTGTTCAGTGTGTGTTCAGTATTTTCAGTGTGTTCAAAGTGTTCAGTGTGTTCAGTGTGTTTGTTTCGTGTGTTCAATGTGTTCAGTGTGTTCAGTGTGTTCAGTGTGTTCAGTGCGTTTGTTCAGTGTGTTCAGTGTGTTCAGTGTGTGTATTCAGTGTGTTCGGTGTGTTCAGTGTGTGTGTTCGGTGTGTGTGTTCAGTGTGTTTGTTCAGTGTGTTCAGTGTGTTCAGTGTGTTCAGTGTGTGTGTTCAGTATGTTCAGTGTGTTCAATGTGTTCAGTGTGTTCAGCGTGTGTGTTCTGTGTGTTCCGTGTGTTCAGTGTGTTCAGTGAGTTTGTTCAGTGTGTTCAGTGTGTTCAGTGTGTTCAGTGTGTTAGTTCCGTGTGTTCAATGTGTTCAGTGTGTTCAGTGTGTTCAGTGTGTGTGATCAGTGTGTTCAGTGTGTTCAGTGTGTTCAGTGTGTTCAGTGTGTTCAGTGTGTGTGTTCGGTGTGTGTGTTCAGTGTGTTCAGTGTGTTCAGTGTGTGTGTCCAGTGTGTGTGTTCAGTGTGTTCAGTGTGTTTGTTCAGTGTGTTCAGTGTGTTCAGTGTGTTCAGTGTGTGTGTTCAGTGTGTGTGTTCGGTGTGTTCAGTGTGTTCAGTGTGTGTGTTCAGTATGTTCAGTGTGTTCAATGTGTTCAGTGTGTTCAGCGTGTGTGTTCAGTGTGTTCAGTGTGTTCAATGTGTTCAGTGTGCTCAGTGTGTTCGGTGCGTTTGTTCAG
>JAFFST010047155.1:49165-62300 GCA_022414735.1 Noturus placidus | reverse complement strand
TCAGTCTCTCGATGTGCAAATCTGATAGAGACATACCCCCAGCGACTTACAGCTGTAATCGCAGCAAAAGTTGGTGCTACAAAGTATTAACTTAAGGGGGCTGAATAATTTTGCTCGCCCAATTTTTCAGTTTTTTATTTGTTGAAAAAGTTTGAAATATCCAATAAATTTTCGTTCCAATAAACTTCATGATTGTGTCCCACCTGTTGTTGATTCTTCACAAAAAATTACAGTTTTATATATTTATGTTTGAGGCCTGAAACGTGGCAAAAGGTCGAACAGTTCAAGGGGGCCGAATAGTTCCGCAAGGCGCTGTATCTATTATTATTCCAAATATAGTCATATTGTTGCTACCAGGTATATTTACATCCCTTCTATTATATAATTTATTATTTTTATATACAAGTACATTCACAGTGTAAAATCTTATTCAAGCTTATGTCACGGACTTATTCAAGCTTATGTCACGTTGCACTGTGTATGGTCGTGTGTGTAATCAATAACATTTGAATTTGACATTATAATGCAATTCCACTTTATACAATTCCTTACACTAGTCATCTCTGTGGGCCCCAGGGTCAAAAGTGCACAGGAGAAACCAATCCAGGAATCTGTTTCCTCCGTACTGCCACTCAACAGGAAGGTACCTGGGGAAAGCAATTATTTGCCCACCTGCTCTCTGTCTTTTCATATTCTTTATGCAGCCATGTGAAGTTTACTAACATCTCAAGTTAAGTACCTAGCAATGGGGGTCCCACTGTCGTAGACATGTGGTTTGAATAGAAATAGTTGCTATTTTTGAAAGTACCCAAGATATCTCTTTGTTATCGCCGGTATAAGAATAAACAATATTTATTGAAATAGACACACTTAATACATGGTCGAGAATGTGTGTGTGTGTGTGTGCCACAGATGTAATATACAATATGACATAATGGAAATTATTATATTATATTATAAATATGTGATCAAATATAATATAATGTAATGTAAATATTAACACTTTAAAATAGTCACACCGGAATAAATTAAATGCAGTTGAGCATGGACAGAGAGAGAGAGAGAGAGAGAGAGAGAGAGAGAGAGAGAGAGAGAGAGAAACATTAAATAGGATACAGGTGACTAGTTGTTTTCGTAAACAGGCAAGGTAATAATTTGCATAGTTCATTGAGAGTGAGTGCGCAAATCATGAGTAGTGAGACTATGTTGGCCCAACAGGAAGAATCCAATGACAGTCAGCTTCTTCATCATGGTTCCAATGTAGAAGACGGTAAAATCGGATAAAAATATGACTGTTTTTTCACCAAACGAGATTCACCAAACTTCCTTCAGCAGACCCGTTCACTCCAACTCTCAGTTACATAACACTCTCCATTCATAAATCAACCTTTAGGCAGAAACCAAATGACACACAACTAGGTTGAGAGTATCATGTATAGTCTGTGTGTAAAATGATGGGAATAAGTATTCCTGAGATGTATAACATCAGACAGCCCTACCTGCACCATTAGAATCCTGTATATCACATGTAGAGGTGCATAAAGTGTTAAAGAAATAATTTGTTAACAAATGTCTGCGAGCGTTAGTATCCAGAAAAGCCGCATCAGGTGTTTAGTGCAACTGCCACTGTAGTGAAAAGCATGACTCAAGTTTCCCACACAATGTCAAAGACACATAGTAAACTGACCTAACTAGGGCAATCGTGTGGGTTTTTATGGATGTCAGTTGGCACCCTTGAGAGTTGCTTACAAACTTTCCAGGGCTTCAGGAGTAATGTACATAAGAAGCATTATGTCTTGAATTACCCCGCTTAAAAGCAATAAAATCACTCTAAAATGGACTGTAATTGTGGGATTAGATTAGCTCTGCGCTATCATCGTTTAGCACCGAACATACCAGCTCAGCCTGTTTTTGGTCATAATAATTTGCAATTACAATCTGAATTTTAAGCTGCAGTAATCGCAGGAGTTAGTAGGCCACTTTGTACATGTAACAACAGCAACAAGAGCTAATACAAAAAGTGTGAGAATGCATGACTAAATCTTATGTACATATTTACTCAGTATACTCTTAAAAACAAAACAAAACAAAAATACTTTGGGTGTGCCTTTAGGGTAATGTTGAAAAACCCAAACAACTGAGTGTTTTGCTATCAAAGGGTTCAGAAACTAAGAACCCCTATGAATCTTTCCACACAACCCCGCTAGAAACATGTTTTCTAAGAGTGCAGTACATGACATGACACCAATAACTGCAAAATTTGGATACAAATTTGGATACAAATACAGGCCAGATATTCAAATCAGTCCATTGTGAATGAACAAGCACATGTTTTCCTTTGTGTCCTTAAAGGAGGCATCAGTAAGCACACCATACCACATGCTGAGACCCTGATAAGATTTATTAAGATATTGATTAGACTTACCAGGCTAATTATGCAGAACTAATGAACTCATTCGCAGTCTGATAAGAATGTAGGTGTTGCTTAATTTCTCACTCAAACATTAGAGACAAATACTTGCTTTGGGATTAATGTTTTTTTTTTTGTTTTTTTGTTTTTTTTTATACTCTATCTTAATTGAGCATTGGGCTTAGAACGATGTGTAAACAGACTTGTCGCTTTGATTAAAAATGCCAGGCAAAAGAGCAAATGCAAATAACTTGTTGGCATAATAACAATCAAATATAGCCATGGAGTATTTTTTTTCCAAGGGAAATTAGTGTGATACCAACTTGAAGCTAGCAACTAGTATAAAACACACACGTTGCCTTACAGAAATAATACACAATTGACTTTTTTTTTTTTGTTGCCAGTGTTTAAAAACTGCTTTAAGTGTATCGTTTATTCATAGACTCAAATGGCAATGGAAAAAAAAAAAACACTTCAAGGAGGAGCTAAAAAAAAAAAACGTTTGCTGTTATTATGACCGGGGGTGGACAAACTACTAAGAAATTCTTCTTAAGTGAAAACATAGCTAATGTGTCAGAATCTTTCTCAATTCAAAGGATCCAGCTTCAAGCATTAGAAAGTAAATAAACCGCACTATAAATATTTTTAACTGATGAAATTAAGTTCAGGTTTAATTATGCGAAAAAAGTAACTTGTATTACTATACTTGTATCTACAACGGTTTGAAGGCAATTTTACACAAAACTGTTTGTTTTTATCTCTTTAAGTTAGCATTATTTACCATTAGCAAGAATTTGCATCAGCAGTTATGTTAGCTACTGGAATTTTGGCTAGTCAAACCTAGCATTAGCAAAGAAAACAGGCGAACTTAGGTAAATATAGCCAGTAAACATGCTTGTTCAAATGAGATGGACTTCATGTCTTTTAGGGAAACAAACCAGATGATTCATTTTATATGGATCGCTGCTTACTCTAGCTTAAGTGAACATTATACTGAGGTAGGGCCAGGGGTGCGAATGCTCAAGTTCCAGACTGCATTCAAGGGCTTATCCAGCTTCACAGATAGCTAAAGTGCTAATTACATTCTGTATCATGAGAAGGTCAAGATGGTGCAGCTGAACAATGGGGACAATTCTTGAAAGCTTTTTATGTATTTATTTATTTATTTTACATTGATGAACCTGATTAGATGATGTGTTAAAATCGATTAGATGCTAAACAGAGCATATTTGATTGATAGACAGTGAACAGTTATTGGCTGGATGAGAGAAGAAGAGACCGTTGAGATTTGAAAAGAGTATTTTAAACGTTCTAAGTAAAAGTAGAAAGTAAGGTTTTTTTTTTTCTGGAAATTGAATGAAGTATAAATGCAAGTATTCAGCTTCAAAAACACTCAATACTCAAGTATTTTCCACCCTGGATTATGGTTTTGTGTTCATGACGGTATTGCCTGTAGCTTAGTGAATGATTTGACAGTTACGTTTGTACCAAAATTGAAATACTGTGCGATATTGAGTCAAGCTTAATGAGTCATGGGGTTGATGCACAGGAAGTAAGGGCTGACACAGAAATGACAACTTTGCTTCAGGAATCTTGAGTCATTTTCCTGTCTCCATCTAACGAATGCAAATGTTCTAAGTATGCTTCTAGGATATGCGGTATACCAGAAAAACGTATGCCATACGACTAGCTTTCAGGTTGTGTAGATACTAATGCTGTGCATCTCTGAGGCAAACAGGTAGAGCAGGCTGTGGAAATGGACTTCCCAATAGGACTTTTTCAGCTGCTAATAATCTCCAGAGACTCCTGTCGAGCTCTGTGTACTCACAGTTTGGCCACTTCACACCTGATTTGTGTGTGAAGGGATACTCTGTACTTAATGAAATCAGGTCTGGTGCTTGTGGGTTCCAATTATTATCCTGGAATCCTTCATAAGTGTTTTCCATTCTGAAAAGGTTCAAGAAAAGGTGTTTCTTTATTATCAGAAGCAGAAATATGCTAAGCTAAGATACTTAAAAAACAAAATGTCATCCATTATATTGGGAGATGCAAACATTTGTTCTAGAATGTAGAACACAGTGAAAGAATGGGATGTATGGATGTTTTGTTAACTCTTGTGATGGCATACTTTATGGGTAGTGTTTGTTGGGGCTTTGCTTTTCTTTTTGTTACTTTTTTTTTTGCTCAAGGCAAGCCTTTTTATGGCGCTTCAAATCATTCATCTCATTCATTTCACAGGGATGCTAATGTCAAACACCTTGTAGTGGGTATCAGGTGTAATCTGAGTTCTCTTCCTCCACCTTGATTCCACTTTCTCCCCTGAAACCAGGCTGTCTTTGTCGTAGTGAGCCGGATATGAAAATTCCAAGCGTTTCAAGCCATCGGTATTGTTCTATTAGAAAGGATCCCGACCTAATCTTACTCAAGACATCTGGGAATCCTACACATCATAACCAGTGTGATTTGGATGGATTTCCTGTCGAAGCTTTCATCCAAATTCCTATACGTTTGCACTTTGGGAGACTATTGTGCGTTAGTCTCACCCCGTATTTCAGTTGTTATCGGGATTCTTTCTTTAAAAATCTCTGGGTGTATTTTGTTTTTCCATTCCTGGTATATGACAGTCATGTTCTCTGCATGTCCAAAGGGAACAGGATAAGGCCTCAGTGTAAAGAGGGAACTCCCTGGAAACACTGGAGTTATCCACGGGACTGAGAGGTGGTGTTCCTGAGTCCCTCTGCATACATTAACACACACACACACACACACACACACACACACACACACACACACACACACACACATCACTATCAGAAAAAGTTAATAAAAGCGATGAGAGCAAACAAGAAAGAGAGAAAGAACTGACACATATGTTACGTGTGGAGCCTTACCTGCTAACAAGACATAGCTAAAAATTAACCCATAGATACCCAGTTTGTTATTCAGTCCTACAAGTTAAAGCATATTATTCAATGACTTCAATGAAGCTGTAAACGAGGAACGCACAGTAAGTCTGGAACTGTCAATGTGTCGTAGGTGTTTACTGGGTCACCACTATTCCACGCCAGTATGAAAAGAATATGAAGTATGAAGACAAACTGGATGAATGCACAGAGAATGGTTTGAAGCAACATGCTTTGATTTTGACAAGCACAGTGTCACGTTTTAACTCATGCCATAACTAACAAGCTCTTGATTTCCGGTTGCCAATATCTCTGGTTTTCCAATTCACTCCCTTGTAATGTCTCGTCACAAAACTGGTCTTTTAGTTGATTGTTAAACACTGCTGGAACCACTTCTTCTCCTTGGGTTAGCATAGTCATATTTCATGTAATTGTTGCCTAATGGTTTACTTTGTGGTTGCTGCTCTTTCAGGCTCTCAAGAAAGATAGGTCCATAATTTATCCTGTGTTGAAATTTTCCACAGTCTACCCTCAGGCTGTTTAAACTGAGAGAACAGTCTGTATTACCTACTTCCCTTTTGTATGATTATAACTGAATATATAGATTCAAATATACTTCTTATATGTTTAAAACAAACATCTGGTTGCTAATAAATATTCTAAAAAAGCACATATTGGTTCTGTTTAGAGAGTCTCACACTTGTGGATTAGACTAATGCACATCTTTCGTGTAAATCCAAGTGAAAGATAGGACAGAGATTAAACAAACACTTTAAACCTGGAGGTCAACGTGACATTATTAAGGATTATGAATGAGTGCTAGATAGGGCTAAATAGAGGCCTGGGGCAAGTCAGAGGTACTAGAGAGCTATATGCATACACACACACACACACACACACACACACACACACACACACACACACACACACACACACACTACACCATTTCAAGCTTATCAGTGGAAACAGCTGAAGTGTGCAAACCTCCAATGGATTAATCTCTTGAAACAATTTCATCCATGGACATTAAAAAAAACGGATAAATTTGGATAATTTATTAGTTAAAAATGTTGACGTGAATTCTTTTCTATAATAGAATCCTGCTTGGACAGTAAAATGATTGTCAACGCACATTATATTCATGGTTTATTGATATGAGTAAGACTGCAGATGTATTTCAGACTTCATGTTCTTTTTTTATATTTAGGCATCTTGCTTATAAGACTTATGCGACTGTGACTGTGGTCATTCATACATCTCTGACATCATTATTAGTTGGTAGCTAGTAGATGGATACCTACAGTATCCATCGGGGCGGCTGTGGCTCAGTCAGTAGAGCGGGTTGTCCACTAATCCACTAACCGTGGGGTTGGCGGTTCGAATCCCGGCCCGGGTGATCCCATGCCGAAGTGTCCTTGGGCAAGACACTGAACCCTAAGTTGCCCCCAATGGCAAGCTAGCACCTTGCATGGCAGCTCTGCTACCATTGGTGTGTGAATGTGCTCTCATTAGTAAGTCGCTTGTAAATGTAAAAATGTAAAAATGATATTTCTGTAAAGATGCTTTGAGACAATGTACCATTGTAAAAAAGCGCTATACAAATTGATAATTATTATTATTATTATTACAGTAATTGCTTCCCTTGTTAGTTCCCTAGGTAAAAGACCTGTCAAATATATAAATGTAATTGTAGACAACTTTAAAACCAAGATTCTTGACTAATTGGGTCCTTTCCAACAGTGTTTAAGCTAGAGTTTCCTCTCCAGCTTCCTTCAACACACAGGACATCGTATAAAAAGACACAGCGAGGGAAATCTTGATGTTCTGGAAGAACATACCGCTTATTTTCTTAGGGTACTAATTCGAAAAGATCGATTTAAAGTGTAAAAGTACTACATTTCTATCATCTGGCAAGAAATTCAAAAATGGAACTGCATCGGTTCTTAACTTTTATTTCACTTTATTTAATTTTATGTATCCCTTTATACATTCAATACTAGACTATTCCTTTAATCCAGCATTCTCAAACTTTTTGCAGCCAGAGACTCCTTTCAATGGAATATAGATTTCTTGGACCTCATCAGCACAAATTTATTTCCTGGACATTTTCTAGCTGTTTAAATATTAGGCTTATTATTCAAATGTGAACAATATTATCTTGCACTGGTTTCTGGTTGAAAGTTAGTTTTGCTACCAGGTGTATGGTCGACTTGTGTTCTGCTTCCCTTTTAAATCATTTTGGAGAATGATATTTGTCAAATTACAAAACGGTTATACAAATAAAATATAAAATTGCTTTTATGGTTCTTCATGCTCTACCCCACACCAGTGTGGTTTCTGGCCAGTACCTCCAAAGTGACCCGCATGCTTGGAACGTTTGTGAGGCGACTTCTAAGAAAAAGAGAAGAGTGCGTTATCTCTTGCTCCCCTCTTGTGTTTCCGTTAGAGCCGGACTGCTATCTGAGTCCACCTCGGGACAGTCTGGCCTGCAGAGAGCCGATTACTGCTGATTAACCTCACACAGGAGAGCAGCTCAGACCGTTCACGTAGACTAGTCAAGCAGCAGTAGATGTGCTGCCGTATGATGCAGCACAAATTGGGTCAGGTTTCTCTGGAAGTATATCTAAAACTTCAGCTTCACTTGTAAAAGCCTTTGATCAAAGCTGAGGTCATTTTTTTTTACTGTCATTGTTACTTTTGCAAGCTAAAAACTCACCGAGGTAACTGGAGTCGCTTAGCATTATTCACATGCTACACATCTTTGTACTGACGGACAATGAACGCGGACAATGAAAAGACTGGAAAGATTTTTAACGGGAACTGAAAGGACAGTGTATTGTACTTTAAGCAAGTCCTGCTTTAATGTTGAAGGCAGAAAGAATACAGAGCCTTTTAGAGGGTAGAGTAGGATTCGCAATATCAAATAACACCACAGTTGATGACTTTTTTTTGGTCCCTTAAATACAGGAAGTGTTTAATACAAACTAGGCCATAAATGCCTTGGCGTACTTGATGCTGTGTCATAGTGGTACTGGTTTGCATACAAAAAATGTTTATATGTGCATGTAATATATACCTCAGTATCTTCTACACTCAACTACACTCAATTTATATTATATAAATATATATTTTCATTCCTTTTTATTCCACAAAACCGTATTGACAGAAGCCCGATGAATGACCTACACTGACTTGCCAGTAACAGTGCCACCTTGTATACACACTTATTAGGCATTTTATCAGGTACAGTCATTGTATGAGTGAGTATTTGTATATATACAGTTACTGACTGTTGCTATTCACACTTTCTCAGCCCACACTAAGCCCAAACAGCCGTTATGTGGTCAGAAGCTGACACTGATAGAGGACTAGAGGACAATTAACACACAATTTTCATGAACAAGATAAATAGTAACTAACCATAGACTTACAAAGTGGACTAAAGTGAGGATTGTACATGTATTATTAGAGGAATATATCTAATTATGACCGGTAAGACTATAAACTGTTTTAGACCCAGTGCTGATGTACCTGATACACTATCAGCACCATACACACTACCATATCAGTGTCACAGCTGTGTGAAGAATGATCCACCACCCCCTGGTCAGTGGAAGTTCTACAGTTAGTCAGAAAAACAAAAACCCTTCATATTACTTTACACAAAGCGGCAGAAACCAGTTTTATTCTTCAGTGCACATTGTTTATTTACTTTACATATTTTTTTATTTGTTTTGGCATTTGCTTCTAGGTTGCCAGTAATTGTTAAATCGACAATGACGGGTAATATTTACACATGAGAACTCTTCTTTCCCGGTATTGTTGACTTTTCTCTCTCTTCAAGGCAACTCTGATCTTTTATTTATTTATTTATTTTATTATTTAGACTTTCACAATACTCTCATCTGGCCTGCATGCTATACATCAGTTAAATGGGATCCAGTGCATTTTATTTACATTTTACTTTAAAGCATTCCAACAAATTCATCAATGTAGAAAAAACTATGACTACCTCAGTAAAATGCTTTAATATGCTGGAGTAAGCAAAGACTGACAAAATACAGCGGGAACTCCATCTAATTTGAGGGAAAAACCATATTCCATAACTGATTTCAGTAGCTAACATAAACTACAGTAGCTCTGCACCAAGTCAAATTGTCTTTGCACCATCTTTGATCCTTGTACCGTGAAAACCTATAGACCAATGTTTCCTATTTCCGAAGTTTCTATGCTGCAGGAGGCACCGCCACGTCCCAAGTGTGCCGCTAAAGAGATGTGACAGGCCTGAGACTTCTTAAACAAACACAGCAGTAGCGACAACATGCCAATTCCCATCATAGACCACACAGTGTGCCCAGGCACGGACACACACATACACACGCTGCACACTGCCGCCATCTTCCACCTTCCAATGGCGCCTCTGATAAAGATCGGCCTTAGCCACATGAAGAGAAAAAGAAACAACCAATTATACTATTAGTGAAGGAGAGTTGCGGTGGTGGCAGGGGGGACGGGGGCAGCAACATGTTTTCTTTTCTCTTGTTTTTCTTGTGTGGCACATATTGGCTTTCTGCTAAACATAGACCACGTAAAATTAGGCAGAGAATGAGTAGGACCTACTGAACTCAATCTGTGGTTTGTGGTTTTGGTTTGATGTATGCCAAATAGAAATATGACTAAAACTGTCAGAGAATTGTAGAGGAGGCTGATAGACGTGCAGATTTTGTTTATTACAAGCGAAAACACATAAAACATAAAGAACATGAAACAAAACAAGGAATAACACGGCACGGTAGCAGAGACCGACAGACAACAACAACCACAAAAGGAAAAACAGTCATGTGACGTGAGTGTCGTAATCAGGTGAGGTGCAGTAGCTGATTGGAGTTATAGTTCTGCGCCGTTTTCAGCGCAACCTTGACAAAATATGTAGTGAAGAAAACATGTTGGGTTGTGCTGTTATAGGAAGGTCATCGGTTATTTTCATCAGGGCATCTTGTTTTTTTTTTTCAATTTTATTTTATTTGATGTTACTCATGTGAGAATATCACAGGTCTTTACTCACGTCTTCAACCTGTCCAACAGGGTTGTGTGCTGAGTCCACTAGTCACTGTTCGTCCATGACTGTGTGCCTCTGCATAACTTCAACATCATCATCAAGTATGCAGATGATACCACGGTGATAGGTCATATCAGCAACAATGATGAGTCAACCTACAGGGATGAGATCCAAAGCCTAGCAGCATAATGTTCCACCAACAACCTCACCCTCATCACTCAGAAAACAAAACAGCTCATTGTGGCCTTCTGGAAATCTGAAAGCAGCAGACACGCTCCCATCTACATCAGTTGGTCTGAAGTACTGTTCGTCTCCAGCTTCAAGTTCCTGGGTGTCTACATCTCAATTCTGGATAGAAAGGCGCAATAGCATGTTTACTTCCTCAGGAGATTTACGGAAGTTCATCTTTCTCTCCAGATCTGGAATGTTTCTATCACTGCACCATTTAGAGCACTGGGTGGTGAAAACTGCCAAACACATTATTGGTGCCCAACTACCAGCCACTGAACATCTTCACCACAGGAGACGTCTGTTTGGAGATCATAAGGGTCTCCTTCCATTCCAATCACAAACTGTTCAACCTCTTTCCATCCAGGAGGAAATATAGGAACATTCGTACCAGAACCAGCAGACTCAGGGCCAGCTTCTTCCCCCACAACATTTACTTTATTGAACTCTACACAACACTGTTAGACCACTGATTTTTTTACTGCCTGTAATCATCATGCAGTTAAATTCTATCCTGTATATTCTGTATTATCTCTATACGATTGAAAAATCCATAGTAGATATCATAGGTTATTTTTAAATAACCGTTGCACATTGCATATTATCCATGGATAGTCTGGGTACTGTTGTATATACAATGCACATATCTCTTACAAATATTCATAACTAATAGTTGTGATCACCTGCCCCCAGAATAGGTCTCACACTTTTTTGAGAAAATAAATATACTTTAAACAATACTAAACAATGCTTTCTCAGGTGCCCCGAAACTATATAACGCACCAGCACAAAAGGTAATTAAAAAAAATGCAAAAGCACAGACACTGAAACGGTAATGCAAGTCTTCTCTTTTCAGAACCACGGTTTTGTAAGCAGTGTCAAAGTGGTAAGCAGATCTGGGGTAGACTGAAGTAGGAGGCAGTAGGGAATGGCTTTGGGGCATGAGTTAGGATAACCAGATAAAGGAAATTCATCACATGGTGAGAAAATATCAAGGCAAGGCACACACCACATTGGATCCGATCTAAACTGTCACCATATATAACACACCAAGTCTCCATATGTTCCCTTAGCCTCGACTCATTAGAGGTCTAAAAGCTGTTCACTTCTTCATAACATACATTCACCATTCACATTGTTTCTGACAGCCAGGACAATGTCCTATTGAACACCGCCTTCTCTCTATCAAACAGGTTCACCACCATTCACTCATTGTGTATGTTTTCCCACAGAGGTGCCACTCCATAATGAGCTAAAACCACACGTCACCTAACTGCTTTGAACAAAACATTCTTAATAATGTTTAAAGACATGTTTTTAGTCAAAGATTTTAAAAATGTATTCAAAAGTATGATATCGTGCTGGAAATCAGTGAATAGAAGCGCATATACACGGAAGTGTAGAGGGCAAATCAGATTTAAACAACATCTAAATGGTACACTTATATAGCACTTTTATCCAAAGCGCTTTGTCTCATTCACCCACCAATGGGAGCAGAGCTGCCATGCAAGGCGCTAACTTGCCTTCGGGAGCAACTTGGGGTTCAGTGTCTTGCCCAAGGACACTTCAGCATGTGGAGTCATGTGGGCCAGGAATCGAACCACCAACCCTACGGTTAGTGGATTAGTGGACAACCCGCTTAACCACCTGAGCCACAGCTGCCCGTCTGGCGCTGCCAAAGCCACATAACCCTACAGTTCTCGCCTGGTGTCCCACTGGAGCTACGTAGGCTTGAGCCTGGCCAGTACCTGGATGGGAGACGACCTGGGGGAAAACCTTCTAGGTTGCTGCTGGAAGTGGTATTAGTGAGGCCAGCAGGGGGTGCTCACCCCGTGGATGCCCCAGTATAGTGACGGGGCACTATACTCTAAAAACAGCACGTCTTTCGGATGAGATGTTAAACTGAGGTCCTCACTCTCTGTGGATACTTAAAAATCCTAGGATACCTATTGTTAAAGAGTAGGGATATAACCCTGCGGTCCTGGCAAAATTGGCCCTTATCTATCACGGACCCCTAATAATCCCCATCTCTGAATTGGATACATCACTCTCCCATCTCGACTAATAGCTGGTGTGTGGTGGGTGTTCTGGTGCTCAGATGCTCATCTCAGTCAAAGGGAAAAAAATCCTTGAAATTACAATGGACTACCAAATGGCACCAAAAATGATATTGGTTTATTTACTATTATACTACCATTATAACCTGTCCTGTAAAAATACTATTCACTCAACACTGACTTGAATTTCAACAGATCACCATCAGATGTATAATACATTTGAATCTCTGAGGCTACCTGACCCACCAGTTTAGTACACTAGACCCAATGCCTACAGGTGCATACTGACAAACGTCCATAAACTTTGACCTCAGTACAATTGGTGACCAGGAAAGAAAAGGAAGTAATTTGTCTTCTTCTGGTATCACCTTCCTCTGATCAGGCATCCCAGCATCCAAAGCTGTCGTCTCACCTGACCCTTTCTCAGATAAGGTTCTGAAAACATGGTGTGTGTGGGGGACGGGGGGACGGGGGGGGG